>NMUG010002522.1:0-15885 GCA_002855965.1 Monotropa hypopitys | reverse complement strand
CCCCTTGTTCCCGTAAACCCCATTTCCCCATTTCCCCCGATCAAAAACATTTTCCCCCGAAACCCTATCCGCCGCACTATGAGAGAGAGCCGATCGAGAGAGAGGGACGGCGGTGGAGAAGGGTGGAGACATCGGCAAGGGAGGAGGAGGAGGACGCAGGGGTGGCGCGGCAAGGGCGCACGGTGGCGCTGCGCAGGTGGAGCGGCGGCGTAGAGAGGAGGAGGAAGAAGGTCCGGTCATGGTGGAAGGCAGCAAGGAAGGAGGGCGGTCGCCGACGCAGGAGGAGGGCGGTCGCCGACGCAGGAGGAGGTCGGCGAGGCGGCTGGTGGTGGTTCTTCGCGAAGGGAGGAGGTCGCGGCTGGGTTGGCACGCGGCTGGTGGCTCACGACGGGAAGAGGAAGCAGCGATGGTTCAAGTTGCGTACAATAGCGGTGTGTGGTGTGCGCGGCTGTGCAATGGAGGAGCTTCGGTGGCTGTGGTGAGTGGTTTCTTCGTGCAGTTGACTGGTGCCTGCACAGCGGTGGCGCAGCGGTGGTGCGATGGTCGCGGTGGTGGTGTGTGGCCGTCTTGGTGGTTCGCGGCAAAGACATTTTGACAACTATACAAGGTATACACTATATAATCGCTTTGTGTATGCAAGTTTATATGTATGTGAACGAGTACTCAAGCGTATGATTAGCTATATTTGGCTGTACGTGCAGGGTTAACTGCGACGATGGATATCTGACTGTGTTGCTTTGATTGGCTGCGATGATGGTTTGCCGGTGGGTAAAATCTCTAACTCCTATTAAGTATGTGTGTGTGTGTGTACGTAGGATTTCTGTATTGTGTTGGAATTAAGCGGTGATCTTGGGCACACTAGTTGTTGGATATTGTGTTGGAATTAAGCGGTGATATTGGGCCCGCTAGTTGTTTGATATGATGTCGCTAGAGGTTTAAGCGTACAAATATTCGATAAAATTGCCCACGTTAGTCTTGGGTCGTGTCTTGGAAGAGTTGATACTGTTGGAACATTATAGGACTCGTTTGGTTACATTGTAGGTTGCGTTGAGTCCGCACAATTATCGTAAAGTCCCTGAGGTATAGATGAACACCAAAGAGTCGGTAAAATGTCCTCGATAAATGCGGTAATAAAGTGGGATTATTTAGTTTTCACAAATGTGATGCAATACTTTATCTCGGTTGGTTGATGGTCGTCTTTGATCTCGTCGTAGTCGGATGTGAGTTTGATTAGTTGGACATCTTGGATGCGTATACAACAAACGGTATTGTTGGACTTGGTTGTCTCTCTTGGATTGACCAAGGTGAAGTTAGTCATTGAAGAAATTTACATAAGTGGTTCAATATGTCAATGAACATTAGATATAAGGATGCGTCCCACGAGGGCTACTCGTATTAAATCTTGAATCTATCACTTACAAATCGTTTAATTGAATTGGAATGATAACTCACTTGTTGGATTACTAGCGTTTTCTAGGAGATGTAATACAAAAGAATGAACTCAAGAATGCGATTGATGGCCAACGATAATACTGGCTAGTTTCTATACGGAAATGGACTTGATTGTAGGGATTCTCGGCATAGTAAACTTGTGACGTTAATGCGAGAGTGTACTTGACTTTTATAGACTCCCAGGATAATATTTGTAACAACGATACGGGGATTGATATGTTCTTATGCGGGAATGTACTTGAGTTTTAGGGATTCCCGGGGTGGTCGCTCCACCCACGACATTGTGCACAATGGGGGCTACGTGAGCGCTCCCAACGGCCTTTGGGGAGGACGGATTAGGATTGGCTAGTGTGTTGACGAGCTACTAGACCAACCTTGACCTATCAACGTTACAACGATACATGGATGAATACGGAATGTACTTGATCTTTAGGGATTCTGGGATTTATCTTAAAGGATGAATAAAATATACAAATATGGAATGTACTTGATTTTTAGGGATTCTGGGATTTGTACCAAATTGATGAACTATGGATAAATGCGGAATGTACTTGACCTTTAGGGATTCCGGGATTTATCCTAATTAATGAACTTTGAATAAATACGGGATGTACTTGATCTTTAGGGATCCCAGGATGTATCTAGAATGATGATAAAACACATGAACGGAATAGACTTGTAATGGAATCCTCTTGGTACTTGATAGTGTGCAATCCTTGGAACAATAAAAGAACTTACAAGTGGCACGTGAAATGGAAATAGAACATTTTCGATAGATTGTGTGAACACCCTTCCTTGTTGTCCCTTGTGCTATGCTTACACACCTTGGTTGGATATCTTGGTGCAGTGTTGGTTTGGGATCCTTAGTAGATCCTTAGAGTTGTTGGACCTTAGTAGTAAGGTTGGTTGAGTCGAGATTTGAGGTTGCTTCAGTCGGACTTGGGATGTTGTAGCTTCTTTACTGTTTCTATCTGTTTACTTGTGGACACGTAGGCACGCACCGCACGTGCATGTTTGGTAGTAGTTAGGGGTTTTCTCACTGAGCTGTTGTTTGCTCAGACCCTCTTTTTTTCCTTTTTTTAGTCTGTGATGCAGGGCTAGACAGACTTGGAGTTGGAGTCAGTTGCTGGATTTTCTCGAGCTTAACTGTTCCGGTTTTCAGTGGTAGTCTTTCAATTTCTGTTGTACTTTACTTTTCAGTTATAGTACTTTCAATTGTAGTTCCTTTACTGAGTAGCAGTTGTAGTAGGCTTATACTTGTACTTCACTTCCGCTCTCTACTTTGTTGTACTTCTACTCTATACTGTTCTGTGATGTAATGAGAACTCAATTGAATGTATTTGAATGGCAAGTAGTTATATCCCATGTTTATTATTAAAACTGTATTTCAAAAAATGGTTTGAAAATCCGGGGCATGACACTCTCTATCTTCTTAATCAAGGGTTTAGCATAATGATATTATACTAACACTCTTAACCTAATTACAGATTTTTAGGCTATATGACCTAATTACCCTCATCTGTTACTCCAAATCACCCTTGTGTGCTATTAATTCCCCTTTATTTTATACTTATTGATTAAAAGTATAAAATACGTTATTAATCCCATTGATTAATTAACTCTTGACACTAAAATTAAAAAGGTGAATATTATTCCCTTGATATCACATATGATATAATTTAAAGACATTTAAAATTAATAATTAGACGAGACGGGTATTATAACTCCTCTCCCCTTAAGAAATTTTGCCACCGAAATTTAAAGCAAGTAAAATAGAGTACCTGAAAATAGGTGTGGATACTTCTCCCGCATCACCTCCTTGCTTTCCCACGTCGCTTCCTCAACTCCATGATTTCGCCATAACACCTTGATCAAGTGGACCACCTTGGAGCGTAGCACCTTCTCCTTGCGATCCAAAATCTTTACCGGCCTCTCTTCATAAGTCAAATCTTCATGCAACTCCAAAGGTTCTACTTCTAATACATGCGTCGGGTCACCCACATACGTCCGAAGCATTGACACATGAAACACATTGTGCAATCGAGCCAACTCTACCGGCAAGGCCAAACGATATGATGTCGCTCCTATTCTATACACAATCTCATACGGTCCAATATACCTTAGTGCTAATTTCGCTTTTCCTTTAAAACGAACAACACCCTTCCACGGCGAAACCTGCAAAAATACATGATCACCGACCTCAAACTCTAGTTCCCGTCGTCTATTATCCGTATAACTTTTCTAAAGACTCTGAGCAACCCTCAATCTTTCCCTTAGGAGCTTAACCCCTTCTGAAGCTTCTTGAACCAATTCCGGCCCCAAAATTTGAAGCTCACCCACCTCACTCCAACAAAGTGGTGTCCGGCACCTCCTACCATATAATGCCTCAAATGGTGCCATACCAATACTACTCTGAAAACTGTTATTGTAAGCAAACTCGATCAACGGTAAATAGTTTTCCCATCCTCCAGAAAAATCAAAAACAAAAGATCTCAACATGTCCTCAAGCGTTTGGATAGTCCTCTCCGAATGTCCATCTGTTTGAGGGTGAAAAGCGGTACTAAACCTCAAAAATGTACCAAGAGCCTACTGTAAACTCGCCCAAAACCTCGATGTAAACTTAGGATCCCTATCACTGAAAATCGACACCAGTGCTCCATGCAATCTTATGATCTCATCTATATAAATCCTGGCATACCGATCTGTAGAAAATGTAACCATCACGGGAAGAAAATGAGCGGATTTTGTCAAATGATCCACTACAACCCAAATAGAATCAAAGTTCCCCTTAGACTTAGGCAAACCCACAACGAAATCCATTGTAATGTGTTCTCATTTCCACTCCAGTATTGGAAAACTCTGAACTAACTCTCCTGGTCTTTGGTGTTCAATCTTCACCCTCTGACAGACAAGACATCTAGCTACAAAATCGGCTATATCCCTCTTCAATCCTCTCTACCGATAATTTTCCCTCAAGTCACGATACATCTTTGTCGACCCCGGATGCATAGAAAATTTTGAACTATGACCCTCCTCAAGAATATTCTTTTTAAGTTCCACATCTTCCGGTACACAACCCCGATTCCCAAACATCAATATACCATCCCCACGAATACTAAACTCTGATTTTTCTCCCAACAAGATTTGCTGTCGAATCTTCTCTAGAAACACATCATTTTCTGACCCTCTCTAATTTGATCCATAAACAATGACCTCACCACAAGATTTGCCAACAAAACCTCATTCGAACACAATGACAATTCAACACCCAAACTGCTCAATTCAGAAAATTTCTCAACTCTAGCACAAGTCAAACATGACACGTGACTCACAGCTTTTCTACTCAAAGCATCAGCCACCACATTCGCTTTCCCCGGATGATAGTGAATATTACAATCATAATCTTTAATCAGTTCCATCCACCTACGTTGCCTCAGATTTAAATCTTTTTGGGTAAATAGATAGTGTAAACTTTGATGATCGGGAAAGATCTCACAAGTCACTCCATATAGATAATGCCTCCAAAGTTTTAGTGCAAATACTACTGCCGCTAACTCCAAGTCGTGTGTAGGGTAATTCCTTTCATGGTTCTTCAATTGTCTCAAAGCATAAGCTATGACTTTCCCTCGTTGTATCAACACACACCCTAATCCACAAAGCGATGCATCACTATAGATCGCCAAGTCATCAGTCCCTTCCGAAATAGTCAAAATAGGTGCCGAAACTAATTTCTCCTTTAAAACTCGAAAACTATTCTCGCACTCTTCCGACCACACAAATTTAACTCCCTTTCTAGTAAGCATAGTCATAGGCGTAGCAATAACGGAATTCAATGAACCGTCTATAATAACCCGCTAATCCCAAGAAGCTACGAATCTCAGTCACACAAGTAAGCCTCTCCTAATTCACCACCGTCTCAATCTTTTTAGGGTCCACACAAATACCCTCACTCGAGATGACATGACCTAAGAAGACCACTCGATCAAGCCAAAACTTACATTTATTAAGTTTCCAATACAACTGTTTTTCCCTCAACTTTTGCAAAACCAACCTCAAATGTTTTTCATGTTCTTCTTTAGACTTTGAATACACCAAAATATCATCAATGAATACTATAACAAAGGAGTCAAAATACGACTGAAACACCCGATTCATCAAGTCCATAAACACCGCCGGCGCATTTGTCAACCCAAAAGGCATAACCATAAACTCATAGTGACCATATCTAGTACGAAAGGCCGTTTTTGCAACATCACAGTCTCTAACTTTCAATTGATGATAACCGGACCTCAAATCAATTTTTTAAAATACTGAAGCTCTCTGAAATTAATCAAAAAGATCGTCTATTCTAGGCAATGGATATTTTTTTCTCACGGTGATTTTGTTCAACTGCCTATAATCTATACACATTCTCATCGAACCATCCTTCTTTTTCACAAATAATACAGGGGCTCTCCAAGGTGACACACTAGGTCTAATGAATCCATTATCCAGTAATTCCTTCAACTGTATCTTTAATTCATAAAGTTCGGCAGGTGCCATCCTATAAGGATCCATAGATATAGGACTAGTACCCGGAACTAACTCAATCGTCAACTCTACCTCTCTAAGTGGAACCACTCCCGGTAACTCTTCTGGAAAAACGTCTTGAAATTCTTTCACAATAGGTATATCCTCAATACTTCCCTTACCCTTCTCAAAATCAATCACATAGGCTAAGAACCCTCAAACAACCTTTATTTAACAAAGACATAGCCTTCAAAGATGAGATGACACATCTAGGCAATTATATGCTATCTCCACAAATTTTCAAGTCCGGTCTACCCAGAATATAGAACAAAACTTCTTTGCTGACACAATCGATAATGGCAAAATGAGCGGCTAAGAAATCCATCCCCAAAAATTACATCCAAATCTATCATCTCAAGTGGGATCAAGTCTGTCAACAAATGCTCATTAGCCACCCAAACTTCACAACCCGGATAGTATGACTTAAGTTCTACCATATTACCCATTGGTGTTGACACAAACAAAGTATGATCTAAAGGTGCCAAATCTCTACCCATACGAGAACCAAAAGTAGTAGAAACAAAAGAATGTGTGGCCCCAGAATCAATGAGAACTTGTGCATATAAAGTAGATACACGAATCATACTTGTCGCCATGTCCGGATTTGTCTGAGCCATCTGTCTGTCCAATGCAAACACCCTACCATGAGTAGTCTTCCCCATTGTACCTTTGTTAGCGCCCCCTGCTATGCTCCCCACGGACTAAACTGGTAACTGATTCTGCTGCTGAACACATTGCATAGCCTTGTGACCCATTCCCCCACACTTAAAACATTTCAACCCGTTGTTCCCCGATGTGCAATCTCTAGCAATATGATCTGGCGACTCACATTTAAAACATCTTCTAGAAAAGCCTCTGCCATTAGACTCTGACTGCTGATTCACACTCCTCTCTTGGTTTCCACTCCAATTACTTCCCTGATTTCTATTTCCTCCACCACTCCTCCTTTTATCAAAACCCGATCTCGGCTCACCGTTCTTGAAAGTACTTCCACCGAATTTTCCACTATTATCAAATCTCGTCTTTTTATGCGACTCTCCCTTTTCACGATATTCCTGAATGTCATTCCACATCCTCATTGCCATATCCACAAGATCTGTATAGTCTCTCTCTCTAAACGATAACAACCTCGAAGCAACCCCCGGTGCTAAACCCAACCTGAACCGCCTACACTTCAAATCATCCGTGCTTACCATATACGGTGCATATCGAGACAAAGTAGTAAACCTCACCTCATACTCACTCACAGACGTATCCCCTTGCTTCAAATTTGAGAAAGCTGCCTCCTGCCCAAAACAAAAACTATCTGGATAAAACTTATTATTAAACCCCTGGATGAACCTATCCCAAGTGATAGCCCTTGGTGCATCCGGCTCAACTCCAAGTATCGGTGCCACCTCCTGCCTTTTGAAAGCATTCCACCAACTCCTAGCTTCTAAAAAGGAAAGTCGCCAATATTACCCTCTGATCTCCCTCAACACCCATAGTGTCTAGCACCAACTCTACCTCCCTCAACCATTCTTCAACCACCTCGGGATTATTAGCTCCCTCAAACACCGTACTACACAATCTTTTGAATTCTCTCCAAGATACCTATACCTATACCCCTATCCACATTTTGATTAGCCTGTAATTGAATTAGCATTTGTTGCCCCTCGGCCAACTGAGTGATAGCGACCATCATCCGAGCCTCCTCTCCTGCTACAGAGGGGACACCCCCACCACTACCTAGATTGCCTCCATTCACACTAGCCTCTTCCTCAACCCTTTGATCATTTTGCTCCATTGCTTTCTTGAGAATCACAACACAAGAAACAACATGGTGGAAACAAGTATTAGATGCCAAAAAATAACACGTTAGTCAAACACACCTCAATGACTCAATGCATGACTTGACATCCTATGGTCCACTACTTAGCCACCCTAAACATAGCATTTTGTTGTACTGTGTTTTTCCACTTAACTTTCCAAGACTTCCCGTTGGAAGAGAACGTTGATCAGGCGTTCTTCCAATCGGATTTCAAGGCAAGTCCCATGGGTGTCAAAGACACGCATAATAGTCCCAAAACACTAACACCCAAACTTCCAACAATTTCCTCAAACTCATACCTCAAGTACAGTTTCCATCCATCACATGGTCCCTTAACTCGGACCTAAAACCTATGCTCTGATACCAAGTTGTAACATCCCAAACTCCGAAAACATATAAAAATTAAAAAATTTACAACTTTTACTTACTAACCAAAACCTCAAGTAATAATTGTCAACACTAAATAAATAAAACAGTATCACTTCAAAAATAAAACTCAACAGTGCTACCATTACTCATAAAACTCCAAGGAAAGAAGCATTAATGAAACGACTACAACTACTACAAAATCCCAATACAAGTCTCTGAAAAAGGAAAGACCATAAGAGTCTACCAAGGTACTAAAATCAGCCACAAGCACCAAATCTTCTTCACTAGATGGCACTAGCTCATCAATCTCATTCAAGTATCCATATAGCTCCAGTCTTGTAGTGGACCACTAACCCTGAGACCTATTTCCAAGCCAAAGACAAGGAAACAGAGTGTGAATATGATATTTTTAACTTCCAAAATACAAGTAATCGCTGTGATAGAAAATCATGAATATAAGCAGTTATGACTTTTATTCCAAAATACATCTCATGCATGATACTTTACATATACTGGCCAAAGACCTTTTACAAATTCTTGGGGTACGTCCCACGCACCCGTTGGACTTACGCTGGTTGCCAACCACTGGCCTTACTCAATTGCCAGTAACACCACCCGTCCCACGGAGGCATGCATAATATATATATACATGCATATTATGCTTTCCATCTCAACTCATGTATTCATGTGGATGCATATCATTCTCATTATGCCATTATGTTCATGCATATCATTCTCGCCATGCATTTATGTTCCAACTCAACAACAATATAACATTCATGTTCTTGTGCAATATTAACAGTCAACCAAGAAAAACAACTTACGAATGTACAATCAAAAATACCATATCCTTACACTCACCAGTACCGTTGCTCAAACCTTCTCTTTGCCCTTGAGTGAGGCCTCAATGCCTTCCTCGAATGTCCCTGTCAATCAAACTAAAAACTTCAGTCCACAGGATAAATAATCTGACAAAGAGAAATGAAATCATAAAATTACATCAACTGATTAGATAATTCTTTTTAAACAGCTCATAAAGTCTTTTAATTATCTCCCAACATCTTCCAAGACATCCCATGATTTTACCCAAAAATGTCAGAATTTTACTAACCACGACTGGTCGACCGATTTCCCGTGACCGGTCAACGCCACAAAAATAACCTACTGACTGACCACGACTGGTCGACCGCGTTACCCGCGACCGGTCACAGAAGGCATGAAAAGCCTACATCTTTATCGCGGCCGGTCGACCGAGTACACGTGTACCAGTCGCCGCTGCACAGAATCGAATTTTTGCAGAAAAATATGTTTGACGAACCATCACAAATCTCTTTGATCCAACCTCTAGCCATCCAAAATCAAACTATCCCAAGTGTTATAAACATATTTATACTAAACATATTCGATTAGTGACTTCAAATAACCCTTAAACACACCCAAATCTCATCAAACAACCCTTAAACCTACCATTTTTTCCAAAAACGAGATTAAAGAGTAAAACCTCGATCTAGACCAAATACGAAGTGATATAGATATAAACTTGCATCATTAGATTCGTACTAACCTCGGGAAAAATGTTGTAGAAGACTCACTCCTTCGATTCCCACCCGAAAATCTTCAATTCTTCGAATCTCTTCTAGCCACCTTTCCCTCTCTCTCTATCTATCTTCTTAATCAAGGGTTTAGCATAATGAGATTATACTAACACTCTTAACCTAATTACAGATTTTTAGGCTATATGACCTAATTACCCTCATCCCTTACTCCAAATCACCCTTGTGTGCCATTAATTCTCCTTTATTTTATACTTATTGATTAAAAGCATAAAATACATTATTAATCCCAGTGATTAATAATTCTTGGCACTAAAATTAAAAAGGTGAATAGTATTCCCTTGATATCACCTATGATATAATTTAAAAACATTTAAAATTAATAATTATACGAGACGGGTATTACAAATTTAGTTCATTCGATCACAATTGTAGCCTAGCTTATGCTAGTAATATCATGGGAGGGTCATTGTTCCATTTCCATTCAATTTCATTTGTGGTTCAATATTGCGCAACATAATCAATGTGTGACCAAATTTTATTATACACGACCCATACCTTAAACCCATCTGTTAAGCCTTATTTAGGCCCAATTACACATATCCAAGCTCAATTTAATCAATTGACCACTAATTGACCAAAAGTCCTAATTTGTAAATTAGGGTTCATGTAAGAATTGGGGCTTTTCACATGAGTTGTTCCAACACAGAATTAAACCTAGGCATACATAGATATGCGCCTAAAGACCACTAATCCATCATTAATTTCATTGTATCAAGACCTATTTCTTACCAATTTCACCAAAACATGCAAGTACGAAGTTTCATTAAAATTGATACATGGTTGAGGGAGAAGAAGAAGGTTCAACCTCTAACAATACTAGAGATAGACAAGTCCTATCTTAGGTGAGCTTGAACCAAACCCTAGAATCCGAACTTCGACGGATGGCGAAGATGAGTAGATTTTCGGAGATCCCTTGACGAGGGGAACAACGTTTCTTCTTGGTGGAACTCTAGGGGGTGCTTGGAAGGCCCTTGCTTTGAAGAGAGAAGTGAGAGCACTTCAATGGAAGAGAGAGAGAGAGAGAGAGAGAGATGTGTTTAGGGTTTGAAATGAGGGACAAGAACTGAACCAAAACGATTTTTAGGGGTATACACACGACCCTTGGCAATAAAACCAAAATACCCTTCATTAAAAACTAATTCTGCACCTTTTCGCAAAACCTCATCCAGACGGGAGCCCCGTCGTCTGAACGACCGAGCACCACCTTCCGGACTAGACCTCCTGGAGATCAAACCCCACCTACTGGTATCTCGTCTGGAGCACAAACCACCCTTGTCCAGACGAGCAGGCAGAAAATGGCCCAAGATGCTTCGAAACCACTTCGGCCCTTCCCGACACCTCCAAGAACACTGCATCAACGTTCTTTATGTCCACTCGACGTCCTAAGGCTATTCCACGGCCTTCCAAAAAAATCGCAAACGTCAATCGGTAATTAATAAACGAATTAGAGCTTCGAAAATATGTATTGAAAATACGAGTCGTTACACCTCAACCACCTTAAAGGAATTTCGTCCTCGAAATTAACTAAGGTAGGAGCACAAAACATTAATATAAGTTCAAACCAATACAACAATAATTTAAAACAAATTCGGATATTTGCTACGAATTTCATCTTCGTGTTCCCATGTCGCTTATTCCACTCCATGGTTGCTCCACAAGATCTTCAACAAAGGAATCGTTTTGCCTCGAAGGACTTGCTCTCTCGAATCAAGGATACGAATAGGATTCTCTTCATACGATAAGTCGGCTTTCAACTCTACATTTGACCAATCAATGACATGGGACGGATTCGGCTCATACTTTCGCAACATGGACACGTGAAAAACGTCGTGCACATTAGAGATATTTGACGGCAAAGCTAAGCGATACGCGAGTTCCCCAATCTTCTCTATGATATCAAAAGGACCAATGAAATGCATTGTCAACTTTCCTTTCTTCCCAAAATACAAATGCCACGGCGAGGAGACACTTTAAGAAACACATGGTCGCCAACCTCAAATGACAACGGCACACGGCGTCTATCAGCGTAACTCTTATAATGGCTCTGGGCGGTAAGCAACCTCTGACGAATCAACTTGATTTGCTCGGTGATTTGTTGTGTCATCTCTGTCCCAACAATAGCTTACTCTCCAATATCTAACCAACAAACAGGCAATCTACACGGTCTACCGTACAAGGCCTCGAAAGGAGCCATGCCAATACTCGAATGAAAGCAATTGTTGTAGGCGAATTCGATCAACGGCAAGTGGTCCACCCAACTCCCACAGAAGTCCAACACGCACGCTCGCAACATATCCTCCAGAATCTGAATCGTACGTTCAGACTGACCATCAGTTTGCGGATGAAAAGTGGTGCCAAACAGAAGCTTCGACCCAAGAGAAGTCTGCAAACTACGCCAGAATCGTGAAGTGAATCGTGGATCTTTGTCAGAAACAATAGATGATGGAACTCCATGAAGTTGAATAATATCTCGAGTGTACAACCGGCTCAAGGAATCAACTGATTGGGCAACCCAGATTGGCAAAAAGTGTGAGGTCTTCGTCAAACGGTCGACAATGATCCAAAGAGCATTTTGACCACCCGGTGACCTTGGAAAACCTAAAGCAAAATCCATCATAACATGCTCCCATTTCCACTCGGCGATAGGCAAAGGTTGTAGCAAACTGGCAGGACGTTGATGCTCGACCTTGACTTGCTGGCAAGTGAGGCACCTAGCAACGAACACATCAACATCTTTCTTCATTCCCGGCCACCAAAACTGACCACCCAGATGAACGGCCAAAGGTGAGTGATGAAAATCGTGAAGAATATCTCCTCAGCAAGATGTAGGAAAAATAACCGGCCACAAAAACACAAACTGGAATCGGCATAAATCATCCATCCCTGGCGCGCATCTCCACTAAGAAACTTTGCCCGAAACTCTAAAGCCTCTGAATTGTTGGCCTGCGCCTCAATAACCCAATGTGATAACTCCGAATGAATCGATAAGTTGTACAAAGTAGCTTGCTCTTTAATCTCCTTGGTATGCAATACGAATGGATCCAAGTCCTCCATAGACCTCCAATCAAGCACGACTAGACTAGCAAGATGAGATGACTTTCTGCTCAATGCATAGGCAAGAACATTGGCCTTACCCAGATGATAATGCAACTCAAAATCGTAGTCTTCCAAATGCTCCATCCCTCGTCTCTGTCGAAGGTTCAACTCTTTTTGTGTGAATAGGTACTTCAAGCTCTTGTGATCCGAAAAGACTTCAAATTTTTCGCCATACAAATAATTTCTCCACATCTTCAATGCAAACACTATTGCCGCAAGCTCTAGATCATGTGTAGGATAATTTATCTCATGTACCTTCAACTGCCTCGATCCATAAGCCATCGCTTTTCCTCCTGGCATAAGAACACATCCCAAACCATCATGTGAAGCGTCACAATATACCGCGTAGCCAACTCCCCTCTCTGGCACGATAAGAATAGATGTGGAAGTCAATGGCCTCTTCAGCTCCTCGAAAGAAGCCTCACAAGCATCGTCCCAAGTGAAAGGGACTCCTTTCTGAGTCAAACAAGTCATAGGAGCGGCCAAGCGCGAGAAATCCAGAACAAAATGCTGGTAGTAGCCTGTTAGCCCAAGAAAACTATGAACATCAAATACACTTTGTGGATGCGGCCACAAATAAACGGCATCAATCTTGTTGGGATCATCGGACACACCTCCCTACGAAACAATTTGGCCAAGAAACTTCACCTCTGGAAGCCAAAACTCACATTTGCTGACTTTGTCATACAAATGATGCTCCTGCAATAGCTCCAACATAACACGGAGATGAATCTGGTGCTCCTCCTCTGACGCAGAATAGATAAAAACATCATCAACGAATACCACCACAAAGTGATCAATATGAATGCGGAAGATACGGTTCATGAGACCCATAAACGTCGCTGGAGCATTAGTAGGACCAAACGGCATGACAATGAACTCATAGTGGCCATAACGGGTGCGGAAAGCCGTCTTCGGAATGTCCTCTGCACGAACAAGCAACTGATGGTAACCCGACCGCAAATCAATCTTTGAGAAACACGTGGAACCATGAAGCTGGTCAAACAAATCATCAATCCTCGGCATTGGATACTTGTTCTTCATGGTAACACGGTTCAGCTTCCGGTAATCAATATACAAGCGCAAAGAACCATCCTTATTCTTAGCAAACAAGGATGGAGCACCCCAAGACGAAGAACTAGGGCGAATAAAACCCAACTCGAAAAGCTCCTACAACTGAGATTTCAGCTCTCGCAACTCGGCTGGCGCGAATCGATAAGGTGGTACCGAAATAGGAGATGTACCCGGCAACAGATCGATCGAGAACTCGACTTCTTGCCTAGGCGGCAAACCCGGTAACTCCTCCGGAAAGACGTCCGGAAACTCGCATACAACAAGAGGCAACCCCCCGCGGCGATAAATATCAACATCCAAGCTGAGGCTCGCAAGTAAACAACTAATAGAATCGCACTCTCTAGGATCATAGAAGCAAACATCAATCCTATCCTTTCTCTCGCCATAGACATAGAAATTAACTCTCTCAGGAGAAAAGACCTGCACCCGGCATCGGTGGCAATCGATGGTGGCATGGAAGGTAGACAACCAGTCCATCCCTAGAATGAGATCAAATCCGAACATACCCAAAACGATGAAATCAAAAGTGAAACGATGGTCCTCTAACGTCAGCTCACAATCTCTACAAACCCGGTTCAACCGGACACGACCTCCAACGAGAGTATCCACAAATAATGGTGGATCTAAGACATCCACGTCCAACTCCAATGCATGGATAAATTATGCGGCAATGAAAGAATGTGATGCACCCGAATCGAACTGAACGCTAGTCCACGAATTATAGATAAGAAACATACCCCGAACGACTGAAGTCTCTGGCTGCTGTTGAGAAGTAGAAGGCGTAGAAGCTGCAGAAATGACATAAGCTCTGCCATGAGTCGTCGGAGCCTACTGATACCCACCCCTCGATTGGAACTGTTGTGCTGGCCTGGCGGGAGTCACAATCCCGCCAGTACGAGAAGCCTGAACTGATACTGATGGTCCTGACTACTGGGGGCACTGATGCCCACCCCGCGACTGTTGCACTGATCTAGCATCACCATGACTGCTGCCCTTCCCTGGACAATCTCTTACCATATGGCCCGCCTGGCCACATTCAAAGAAAATAGAAGCTCTGCAATCAACTCTCACATGCCCGGGTTGATGAAACCGATGACATACCTTCGGACTCTACACGGAACTTGCAATGGCCTGAGACCTCTGTCCTCTAGAGAAACGAGACTGCTCCCTCTGGCGCTTCCTCCCAAAGCTGCCTGATGATGAATTAGAATTGGAAACCCGTCGGCGTGGCTCCCAAACCTTCACTTCCCTGGACTTCTCTCTCTTCGGCTCGATGACCCTGGCACAATCGACAATATCCGCAAAGGTACGGATCCGTTGGCTCATCACCAATCGCTGAACTGAGGAATGAAGACCCTTCTCGAATAGCTTGTATTTCCTCTCCTCCATGCTCACCAAATCAGTGGCGAACCTCGACAATGCCTGAAACCACATGGCATACTGGGACACTGTCATAGTCCCCTGCTCCAACTGCTCAAACTGCTCACGTAGCTGCTCCCTGAAGCTCTCTGGGAAGTACTGTCCCTCAAAGATCGAATGAAAATTAGCCCACGTCATCCCACGAATAGGATCAAGAATGGCCTATGGATCAGCATCTCCACTGGCAAGAAAACTCGCTCGTCGCATCTCCAGAACGGAACTCCACGACTGACTGGCTTTCCCCGTCAGCTGATATGTAGCAAAAGAAATCCGCAATTTGTCCTCAATGATGTCCAACGTGTCCAGTACCTTCTTGCTTCGCCTCCACCGTTGTATCACTATCACACACGGCTGGAATATTCCCAAGCATAGGAAATGCGACGATGAAGCACAATAACTCGGTAAGACCGAGGTCGATCCACAGGGAATTTTTATGACAGTTAAACGGTGTAGAATCAACTTCTTGAGTGATAATGAATC
>NMUG010002521.1:0-15889 GCA_002855965.1 Monotropa hypopitys | reverse complement strand
TATAAAAATAAATAGGTTTGTAATAATATCTAATAATATCATATAATGTAAAATATATTATGTAACAATTATGTATTATATAATAATAATAATATATTAATTTGATTTTTTATACTACATATAGAAAATACTATTTTTTTGCGACACTAAATGTCTCCATCACAAAAGATATTACTTTTTGCGTCGGTAAACAGTCCCCGACGCAAAAGGTATTACTTCTTGCGTCGGTAAACAGCCCCCGACGCAAAAGGTCATACGTTTTGCGTCGGTAGGTAGTCACCGACGCAAAAGATCATACTTTTTGCGATGGTAAAGACTACCGACGCAAAAAGTCCGTCGCAAAAGGTAGTTTTTCTAGTAGTGGCGTGTTAAAGTTTGCAGTGAAGGAATTGTTTTGGGGCATATAATTTCAGTCCGTGGAATTGAGGTAGATAAATCAAAAATAGAACTCATCTCGAATCTACCTATTCCAAAATGTGTGCGGGACATACGATCATTTCTTGGTCATGCCGGTTTTTACCGGCGCTTCATGAAAAATTTCAGCGCCATTTCTCGTCCACTTTGTCACTTATTGGGCAAAGATACACCATTTGAGTGGACGAAGGAATGCAACTCAGCTTTTGAGACTCTCAAAGCCATGCTTACATCGCCCCCATTGTCCAAGCACCTAATTGGGACTTGCACTTTGAACTAATGTGCGATGCAAGTGATTATGCAATCGGGGCGGTCCTTGGACAAATGGGAGATAACGGACCATGCGTGATTCACTATGTGAGCAAAACACTAAATGAAGCTCAAGTCAACTATACCACCACCGAAAAAGAATTATTGGCAGTTGTATTTGCTCTTCACAAATTTCGCTCGTATCTCATTGGTTCTCCTATCGTGGTATACACTGATCACGCAGCCTTGAAGTATTTATTGGCGAAACAAGATGCCAAAGCGAGACTTATTCGTTGGATTCTTCTCTTGCAAGAATTCGATATTGTGATAAAAGATAAAAAGGGAGTCGAAAATGTCATGGCCGACCATCTGTCGCGCCTGGAATTTCATGATCATTCTTCCCCACCAATTTCCGAAACTTTCCCCGATGAGCACCTTTTTGGTGTCTCAAGCTGTCCTTGGTACGCAGATATCGCGAACTATCTTGCAATGGGAAAGTTGTTGGAACATTGGTCGGCACAAGATACCCGACGTTTTTTATTTGAAGTGAGGAGGTATGTTTTTGATGACCCCTATTTGTTCAAATTTTGCTCGGATCAAATAGTTAGACGTTGCATTCCGAATGTTAATCAACAAGACGTTCTAACTTTTTGTCATTCCGAAACTTGTGGGGGTCACTTCTCGGCCAAGAAGACCGCAGCGAAGATTCTTCAATGAGGTTTCTATTGGCCTACTCTTTTTAGAGACGTAAGTAATTTTTGCAAATCATGTGAAAGATGTCAACAGTTAGGAGGTGTCACTAGAAGGAACATGATGCCAATGTCGCCCATTCTTACCATCGAGATATTTGATTGTTGGGGAATTGACTTCATGGGTCCTTTCCTGAATTCTCACGGTTACCTATACATCCTCCGAGTTGTCGATTATGTTTCTAAGTGGGTTGAGGCCGTGGCTACTAGAACCAATGACCATAAAGTGGTCATCTCTTTCATGAAAGAAAATATTTTGTCAAGGTTCGGTATGCCACACGCTATGATTAGTGACCAAGGACCCATTTTTGTAAAAAGATTTTTGCGGCACTAATGAAAAAATATGCTATCACGCATAAAATCTCTACGGCTTACCACTCACAGACCAACGGTCAAGCGGAGTTAGCAAACCGAGAGATCAAACATATTCTCAAAAAAACAGTGAACCCGGATCGAAAAGATTGGTCCTTACGTCTCATGGATGCTTTGTGGGCGTATAGGACCGCTTATAAGACTGTTTTGGGAGCCTCTCCATACCGGTTAGTCCATGGCAAAGCGTGTTATTTACCCGTTGAGGTTGAACACAAGGCCTATTGGGCCATAAAATCATTGAACAGTCGCTTGCCGGACGCCGGGGCTCACCGGAAATTGCAAATCAGTGAATTGGAAGAAATCAGGAACGACGCTTATCAAAACTCCAAAATTTATAAAGCAAAGGTTAAACTATTTCATGATCAAAACATCCACCGAAAGGAGTTCATCGTTGGTCAAAAAGTGTTACTCTACAATTCACGGTTGTATTTGTTTCCTAGAAAATTACGCTCCCAATGGGTGGGACCTTACATAGTCCATCATGTTTATCCCTACGGAGCCATCGACATTGCCCAACTGGGCTCCTCTAATATTTTTAAAGTAAACGGGCAAAGACTTAAACCGTTTCTTGAAAACTTCAACACGGATGAAATCATTGAGGAGCTTGTCGATCCCGTGTATGAAGAAGTCGACCCAAATCCTAATAATATTATTAATAATTAGAATACAAACTAGCTACGTCTAGGAGATGTTAAATCCAAGGGGGATGCGAAACCTCCAACCTTCCGTTGCAAGTATGGATGACTTTGAAATTCGATTGAGGCTCTCCTATAAAAATAAAGGAGGCTACCTGTTGAGTAGAAGTCTACCCAGAAAGTACGGAAGTCTACGTTATTTTTTTCTCTCCTTGTTGTGAGCGTGATTGTTTGTTCTGTGACAGGAGCTACATGATACATGCATGCTAAGGATGTTCAACAAGGTACCGCTGTTTTCATATACTATGATTCAAGTAAGTACTCCCTTTTTACCTTATTCTTTAGCACGAGGACGTGCCAGAATTTAAGTTGGGGGTGGGGGTCGCACTCACTTGAATTGTACTTGTAAGAGCAATGGAAACTTAAACTTGGTAATCAAAAATTTTTTTGGGAAACAATCGTTCATGGGCATGTATGTGCCATTCCATAGGACCTTGGAGCAATGTTGGAAATTTTATGTGCATACCAACTTCATCTCCTCACATCGCTTAAGTACTCGATCAAGATTATTCAAGCAAGACTCGAATGAATCTTTAAGGACGGAGAAATCATCCATAAATACTTCCACCATATCCTCTATCATATCGGAAAAAATTCCGAGCATGCATCGGGAGAAAGTACCCGGTGCCCAAAGGGCATGCGTCGGAATGCATAGGTACCAAATGGACAAGTGAAAATAGTTTTTTCTTGATCCTCTAATGGCACATCAATTTAGTTATAGCCGGAATAACCATCCAAGAAGCAATAAAAGGAATGACCCGCTACCCTTTCCAAAATTTGATCAATGAAAGGAAATGTGAAGTGGTCTTTCCTAGTACTACTATTTAATTTGTGATAATCCACACATACTCGTCATCCGGAGGCAATTTGGGTGGGAATAAGTTCCCCCCATTCATTTTGTACAACGGTCACCCCCGCCTTTTTGGGTACGACTTGTATTGGGCTTACCCACTTAGAATCCGAGATAGGATAAATTATTCCGACATCCAAGAGTTTAATGATTTCTTTTTTCACTACGTCACGCATGTTGGGATTTAATCTCCTTTGGGGTTGCCGTGACGGTTTCACATCATCTTCAAGAAAAATATGATGGGTACAAATAACTGGATCTATGCCATGTAAATCGGCAATAGTCCAACCAATTGCCCCTCGTCGAGATTTTAGCAATGATATCAATCTAATCTCTTGATCTTCTTCCAAAGTGGAAGAGATCACCACCGGATATGTCTCCTTTACCCCAAGATATGCATATTTTAAATGTTCGGGTAGTTCTTTCAATTCGAGCGTCGGGGCTTGTACACTAGAGGGTAGTGACAATCCCTTAGACTCGGGAAGTTCCTCAAATTTTGGAGTCCAAGAATCGACTCCATAAACCTCCTCAAGTTCCTCATCAAGTAAGGCATTCAGGAATTTGACCTCCGTCGACTCAAGAAATGACATCCCATTGGAAGTAAGACACATCTCAAGGGGGTCCTTATAGAGCATCGAGTCGACATGGTCTTGCACAATAGACTCTATCATGTTCACCTCGTGAACCTACTCATCGTCTCCCATTTGACTTCCCACATTAAAAATGTTGAGCTCTAAGGTCATATGACCAAAAGTGAGCTTCAATAACCCATTTCGACAATGAATGATGGCATTAGAAGTTGCCAAGAATGGTCGGCCGAGAATGATTGGGATTTGGGATGATTTGGCGATGGGAGAAATAGGACACGTATCGAGAACCACAAAATCCACCGGGTAGACAAAATTGTCTACCTGAACCAATATGTCTTCGACCACTCCCTTTGGTACTCTCACACTCCTATCGGCAAGCTGTAAAGTCACAGTGGTTGGCTTCATGTCACCTAGTCCGAGTTGTTGATAAACGGAAAAGGTAGAAGGTTGACACTAGCCCCGAGATCAAGTAGAGCTTTTTCACATTTATTACCCCCAATACTAATCAAGATGGTACAACAACCGGGGTCCTTGTATTTCAGGGCAACATTTGTTTGAAGAATAGAGCTCACTTTCTCGGTTAACAACACTTTTTTGTGAACATTCAATTTCCTCTTCACCGTACAAAGATCTTTCAAGAATTTAGCATGGGAAGAGATTTGTTTAATAACATCAAGAAAAGGTATGTTCACCTTTACTTGTTTGAACAACTCAAAGATATCATCATGAAATTGCCCCTTAGACTTGGGTGCAAGTCTATGAGGGAAAGGAGCCACCATAGGGTGTAATGGAGCAACAAGATCATCCTTATCGACCTCGGAAGATGTATTTTCATCCGGAATAGGTACAGTCGTAGGTAGAGGGAGAAGAGTCAATGGATGTTTAGGTGGTGGAACCACCGGATCATTTAAAACTCTCCCACTCCTAAGAGTTGTAATCGATTTGGCTTGCTCATGAACATTTGGAGGATTTGGATTCGAAGAAGAAGAACCCAAGAAGTGTTGGCCTTGTGGGTTCATGATGGGTTGCGAAAGAAATTTTCCTCGCTCTTGTTGTAACGAGCTCACCGTAGCAGTAAGCTTCGTTACTTGACTTTTAAGGTCTTCTATGACGGATGCTTGATTTTTCATGAAGGTTAGAATGGCATCGTCATCATTTCTTTTGTGGGGTGGATTGTAAGCATTGGAACCCCCAAATTGTCCTTGCGGACCGGATTGAAATTGATTTTGATGGTTAGGAGCATATTGGAACTGATTAGATTGGTGTGGACCATATTGTTGCGGATTGGACTGATTTTGAGATGGGTACCGGTTTGGTACAAAATTCTGATTTTGGAATCCGGATGGAGTAGGATTGTATTGAGCTTGTGGTGGTAAAGATTGGGATCCCATGGAGGGTCCTTGTTTGGTATTTCCCCAACTTAATCTTGGATGGTTACTCCAACTCGGATGGTACCCCCTGGACAAGGGATGATTTCTTGGGAAGTTGTTAATTGAATTCATATCCGCTTGTTCGGTGGTAGAGAGTAGGTCCTTAACTACCGGCAATGATGGACAAAGCGCGGTAGCATATCCTTTTGTATCGCATATGGCACATGCCTCCTCCGTTCTCGCAACAGTGGCAACCGGGTTGAGTTTGTTCAAGTCAAAGTTTTCCAATTTGCGACTCAACTTAGCCACATTCAAAGATAAATCATCATGGTCTTTCAAGATGTATTTTCCCCCGGATTGGTGACCATGGACCATAGGAGGTTGAGAACGGTCATTCGGATCAGAATAGTCCCAAGATTGGGTATTCTCAACAAGGAAATCAAAATAATCCAATGCTTGGGTTGGGTCTTTGTCCAAGAATTCCCCATTGCACATCATATCGATGAATTGTTGGTTCTTTTGAGAAATTCCCTCGTAGAAATATCCAACAATTTGTGCATGGTCAAAACCATGATGAGGGACAGCGTTGAGGAGGTCTTTGAACCTCTCCCAACATTCGCCAAATGATTCACCCTCCTTTTCACAAAAAGAAGTGATAAGTTTCTTTAGGGCACGAGTATGATGCAAGGGAAAATATTTCTTGTAGAATTCTTCTTGGACCATTCCCCAACTTGTTATGGATTGAGACTTAAGTGAATTTAGCCAAGTTTTGGCTTGATCTTTCAATGAAAATGGAAATAGCTTCATCCGAGCGGACTCAAGCTGTAGAGGATTGTTGCAAATTGTGCTTACAACTTCCTCAAAATCACGTACATGAAGGTACGGTTGCTCGGAATTCATCCCATGAAAATGGGGTAGCATTTGAAGATGTGGTGGTTTAACGGTGAATACATTTTGACCATTTGCCGCCGGTGCGACTATGCATGATAGTTGTGTGACACGAGTCAGATTGAGATAATCACGCATAGTCCGGGCCGGTGGCATAACTGCATTGATATCATCTTTGGCCATTGGGTCGAGAGGGGGAGTTTGATTTCGCACTAGTCTATGTGTTTGGTCACGAGCGTAACCGTACATATACCAATGGCCTCCTCTCAAGAATTTTTATTTTGTGAACTTGTTTTTGGTTTCAAAAAGAAATGAAATCAAGATTAGACGTCGCCTCCCCGGCAACGACGCCAAAAATGCTTACGCCCTCAATGTATATTATGATAAAGAGGTAACCCGAAGCGTAGGGCTAGAGTGTGCGTAGCATAATATTTGGGAAGTCCGAGATCGATTCCACGGGGAGGAAATCTTCAATGCTTTGATTATATTTCTTTTTGAGATTTTAATTGTTTTGAGGCTATAAGTAGCCAACTAAAATTTGATGGGAATGTATTGTTGAATTTGCTTACGATATTAAATGGTGAAGTTCTAAATAACAAGGGAGGAATGGTCTTAGACTTGGGTATCTAGGGTCATAGACTAACAAATCTCCACATATACTAAAGATACTCGATAGAAGAACGGGAAGTAAAGGTAGTCATATTTGTACGTTTCTCAGATGATTTATTTCACCAAACCCAAAGAAGGACATCGCTTCAAAAATGGTTTGTGACAAGATTATTGTCTACAACCCATAAAGAAGATAACACTTCTTTGCTTTGACCAAAACTAGAATAAATCTTACAAATAGGACTAAACTTCAACCACCAAACAAGGGAGAATTGCAAGCCATAAATCTTAGAACCCAAGCCAAGACTATTCCAAGGAGACTACTCACTAATTGCCATACAAGAAAAGAAATAAACACTTAGAAGGAAATATTGCATTTAAGAACAAAAGTGCAAATAATAAAGTTGAGAATCAAAGTTACAACTTACTTGAACTACTTACTAAGTTACCAAATCAGTAGCTAGGAATTGCAAGAAGAAAATCTGCCCAGAAAATACTTCTCTTCTTGAGAGCAAAACTTCAAGAACATGAACTAGAGAGAGAACTAAGTTAGAATGAGAGAGTGTATTTTCCTTGTCCAAGCCTATCCAGTGTATTCCACCAACATTCCCACATAATTCCATACAAAAATATTCCCCCAGGCCTGGCACAATGGACCAACCATAATAAAATTCGTGCACATGGTGCATTGGGAAGCTTTGGCACGAAACACAAGGCTTTTCATTTTTTTGGTCGGCTGACTGTCTGCACCGGTGCAAAGTAATGCTGCACAGGTGCAAAGTGCATTTGTTCAACATCAGAGAAGAGGTGCAACGGTGCAAGGATGATGGTGCACCGGTGCAAACAAAGGGATTTAGCCACTGCTGATATTTGGACTTCACTGCATCGGTGTAGGAGTATTGTGCACCGGTGCAAACTTTGGGGATTAGACACTGCTGGGGATTGGTCACAACTGCATCGGTGCAGGAATATTGTGCACCGGTGCAAACTTGGAAAAATTGAATTTGCATAACTCTGCACCGGTGCAGGACTGATATGCATCGGTGCAAATACTCTCTGTTGGATTCTGCTCAAGGGTGCACCGGTGCAAGACTGATATGCACCAGTGCAAAGGTCTGATAATCTACAGACATCAAGTTGAAAGGATGTCACCAAGGTCGCAATGGCTACTATTGACTCCAACACTTCCGGCAACGATCATCAAGCTTAAGAGGACAACTTGGAAGTTGTTGATGGAGGCTTTGCTATAAAATCGTACCTTTTGACCTGTAATATTGTAAACGCCATGAACTAAGCACAAGCAAATTATATCTCGAAATCAATCAATTTAAATTGAAAGTACAAAGTAAAGGATCGAAGTTAGCTCGAATATGTAACAATATTCAGAGCTAATCACACACTTACAAGTCAGTTATGGTGATCTCTAAGGTATGATCGCATACACCACACACCAACTACCGACAAGTAAAAGGTCCAACTAACTCTAACCTAAACAACACCGATTCCCGGCAACGGCGCCAAAAATACTTAGCTTCGGAAGTACCGTTTGTTTGACAACAAAACCGCCAAGCATAGGGCTATGTCGTAGCTAGCATAATATCCGGTAAGTACGGGATCGAATCCACAGTGAACGGAATTTGTTGTTCTTAGTTCGAGTTAAGTTGTTAGAATGGTTTAGTGGTAGGACGCTAGCCTTGGTTTTTAGATGGTTTGATATCCTAAGTTATACTACTTTGACTTAAAATTTGAAATTAAGGGGAGGCTAAGTCAATGGACATGGATTACTCTTGATTTAGGATAATTACATACCTCATTTACACAAACTAGACCATGTCCGGGCCATCATTTGGAAGATATTTCATTTAATATTTATAAAGGATAGAAAATAGGCTTTATAAGAGAAATAACTTCCTTGAGACATTTTATCAAACACCTAGAGTGCCATAGTTCAAAGCATCATATGTGCCAAATAACTTGTCTACACATGATCAATGAGGTTAACAACCCCAAGCCTTGAACTAACATGAAGTTATCTTCCAATTTTAACCTAGATTATATCCTACAAAAATAGAGGTAATTAATTCATCCTAAGCCAATAAGTAACTCATATCTATGACTAAACCTATCACTACTCACACATACTTAAATTACAACTTATTACAAGAATTATTCCTAAACAAGTCATGAAAATTTAGTTAATACTTGGATAATTTTATTAGATAAAAGTAAAGACCATGAGATTTGTAGAAAGCTTAAGACTTGAAGAAATCTCAAAAGATGAACTTGAAATACTTTTGTTAACAACTACTAACAAAAATTACATGAGAAGAGAGAGCATGAACTTACCTTCATAGTTAATGAATACCAAAAGATTTGAATCACAACATAAGATACCTAAAATTAAAGGGGAGATACAAGAGAGAAAAGGGAGGTAGAGAGAAGTTAGAGAGAAAAAGGTTAGAACAAATTAAAATTACATATAATCAAGGATAGAGCAACCAAAGTCGTGGTTGCCCTCTATATAGTATCCACTAAAATAATTACAAAGTTACCAAAATACCCTCCTTTAAGTTGGGAAACAAAAATTCAACTTTTACAAAATATCAGAAAACCGACCGATCGGGGGGTTTCTCACCGACCAGTACAATTTATTAAAGCTGGGGACTGCAGAAAACCGACCGGTCGGGGGGTTTCTCACCGACTGGTATAAATTGTTAAAGCTGGTGGCTGCTTGAATCCGACCGGTCGGGGGGTTTCTCACCGACCGGTATAATTTGTTGGCACTGCTTGAATCCGACCGGTCTGAGGGTTTCTCACCGACCGGTCGATTTTTGACAGATGAAAATTTTCTGATTTTTGGTTCTTGAACTCTTCAATTGAGTACCAATTCTTATTCAACTTGCTATCTATCTTTATCAACATGATTTCCACCTTCTTCATCTTACATTTGGTTTTTTGAAGCTTGGTTTTGATCTTTTCAACTTAGATTTGATTCTTTGGAACTTGGATTTCATCTTTCAAGCTTGGATTAGTTCTTTGGATGTCTTGGACAACTACTTAACGTTGCACTTTAGCCAATAAAACTAGAAAAAGATTCAAAACTTCCACAAGCAAAATTATATCTAGTTATTAGAGTTAAGATACATATGGACACAAAAATAGGTATGAAATTAGTCCTTGGAACATCAAAATCAAGCACTAGTCACCTCTCCATCAACTTCATGTCAAGAATGTTTTTCTTCATGGAGATCTTTTCGAGATAGTATATATGGCTCAACCTCTCGGATTTGAGTCCAAGGGGGAGTCTGTATGTCATCTTCGTAAATCTATCTATGGCCTCAAATAATCTCCCCGAGCTTGGTTCGGAAAATTCAGTAGCACCGTCGTGTCTCATGGTATGACTCAAAGTCAAGCTGATCATTCCGTATTCTTTAAAAAGACCACTCGTGGTATTGTGATTCTTGTGGTATATGTAGATGATATTGTCATAACTCGAAGCGACAACATTGGGATTCAAGTATTGATTCGACACCTTTGTTCCAGTTTCCTCACCAAGGATCTAGGCAAGCTTCGGTATTTTCTTGGTATTGAATTTGCTCGTTCTAAAGCAGGCATCAGTTTATCATAGCGGAAATATACTCTCGATCTCTTGAGAGATACCAGATATCTTGGTTCGAAACCAGTTACTACTCCGATGGAAACCAATTTTAAACTTATGCCTGATGATGGTGAGTTGATTGACGACCCTGAGTTATATCGGAGACTTGTGGGTAAACTTATTTACCTCACTATCACTCGACCTGATATCTCCTATGATGTCAGTGTTTTCAGTCAATTTATGACATCTCCTCGTGTTCCTCATATGGAGGCTGCTATTTGTATATTAAAGTATCTTAAAAATGCTCCTGGGCGTGGGTTTCTCTACAGAGCTTCTGGACATCTTCATATAGAAGGATATACAGATGCTGACTGGGCTGGATCTCCTGTTGATCGCCGTTTTACCACTAGATATTGCACATTTATAGGTGGAAATCTTGTGACATGGAAAAGTAATAAATAACTCGTCATAGCATGCTCTAGTGCTGAGGCAGAATATAGAGTAATAACTCATACAACTTGTGAATTGACTAGGTTGCGTACTCTTCTATATGAGTTTGAGATTCTAGTTCATGATCCCACTCCATTACATTGTGATAATCAGGCAGCTATCCACATTGCTAACAATCCAGTCTTCCACGAAAGCACCAAACACATCGAAGTTGATTGTCATTTTATTCGATCAAAAGTGTAGTTTAAAGAAATCTGCACACCGTTTGTTCCTTCAGGTTCTCAACTTGCTGACATTTTTATAAAGTCTCTTCCCAAGACTTCTATTGACTCTATTTGTTGCAAGCTTGGAGTATACGATGTATACGCTCTAGCTTAAGATGGAGTGTTGAAGAATATTGTAATATTGTATCAATTAGGAATATCCCTTTGTACCAATTAGGAAGATTGTAATTAAGATAGATATCAATTAGCCTAATTAGGTAGGTAGAATTAATAGATTTGATTTGATTTGATTTTACTTTCCTTATTTTCTGTTGTATTCAGTCTATAAATAATTCCTCCTTGAGAGAAAAATATACATCATTCAATTATTTCAACAAAAACCACCTCTGAGTCTATTAGCCCCAACATGCCATCATCATGTCTGCGCAGGGGGGTTTCTTTCTCGCCAACGACAGGACGCGAAGGAGCATCTAAGGAAGAGACATCAGGCCGAGACACGTCAACCATAGGCCTTTTTCTGGCAGCCTTATCAAGTAAAGCAGCAGGGTCAGAAGCCTTATCTTAGCAATACATACTTCTGATTTCTGGGTATCTACCACATGAGCCAAGTACCCCTGGCATCCCTTACTCAACAAGGTTCTAACATCAATACATGATATAAGTTGGGTCTTACGCAAAACTTTCTCACCATAAATCTTCACTTCTTCTTCACCCGGAATTTTAAACACAACTTCCTTACGAAGGCAATCAATCGCCGCATGATGGGATGACAAAAAGTCCATTTCAAGATGGCATCAAAATCTACCATTGGTATAGGAACCAAATCCACAAAGAAAGATTTCTCCCCAACCACAAACTCGCAATTTGGGTAACATAAACTCACAATAATGGTTTCACTCATTGGGGTTGAAATCGCTAAGGCACAAGATAAGGAAACTGAAGTCTTGCCCAACATACTACTAAAAGATGTCGACACAAAAGAATGAGTAGCACTCGAATCAAGCAATATACGAGCATAATGCCAAGCCAAAAGAAAAGTACATGTGACCACATCTGGAGAAGCCTCCGCCCCCTGCCTTGTCACTGCAAAGACTCTTCCTGGCATAGTATTTGCGCCGGTACTCTTACCGGTACCCACCGGTACACTTCCCACAGAAGAAGCTGCTAGTCCATTCTATCTTGGACATTGCGGAGCCTTATGCCCTCGCTCCCCACAAGAGTAGCATTTGAAATTCGGTGCACCATCATTCTTACCCGAACAGTCTATCACGTCCTGGATTTTCAAACCATTTTTTTGAATTTAGATTTATAAAAGATAACTAAGTACCAACATCTATCCCAACCACACAACATAAAAATCCAAGCATGAATGATGAGTAATAAAGTGCATACCAACCATAGAGTAAGGGGGAGAGAAAGAAGTACAAGTTTATAGTTTTACAAACCACCTACTCTATTACAAGCTCAAAGGAGCCTAAAGAGATGAACAAAAGAAAAAGGTGGGGCTTCTTCCAAAATCCTTTCCAAAGCTCTTACGTATCCAAACCTCCAAGGGAGGGATCAAAACCTGTGGAGAAAAAGAAGGGCATATCACGCCAAAGTAGGAAATATCTATCACCTAGCATGTCCAAGACTGGCGTGCACTAGTGTGTGAATGTAGGGCATGCAACACATGTATATGTACGAGACATAAACAATGGCAACGATCCAACTACTATCATGTAACTCCAACCAAGCTAACCATGTGCAAGATATATCAACAAGGACCACTAGACCAAGTGTCCAACAAACATGCATATGAATTTCCACTTCTTCCCTTGATACAAGTATATAAGTTCATCATTTGCTTATCGATTTCATACAATGGATACTCCTTGGAATTCCATCATAAGTCCATTCCAAGTTATCCCATTTATTTCATCCTTTATGTTTCATATTGTGGATACTCCATGGAATCCCGTCATAAGTCCATTCCATGTTATTCTAATTCCAACTATCGTTGTGTCAAGAAACGTTGATAGGGTAGGGTTGGTTTAGTAGGCGGCCAAACCCACTAACCATTACTTTCTGTCGTTCCCCAAGTAATTGCTGGGAGAAACAAGATACCCCCTATGTGCACAATATTGTGGATGGCGCGACCATCCTGGGAACCCCATCATAAGTCCGTTCTCATATACCATATCGATCAAACCCCTATCGTGTTACGTCCTCTAGCCAAAGCTAGTCAACCATATCATTCGTATAATCTACCGCGTCAAGTACGTTTGAGTCATTCATATTATCGTACCTAGCCAATGCTAGTTAATTCCATACGAAGGTCATCGGTTCCATTTAATTCCATGCATGACTCAACCATATGATAATTGACCCAACATGCAACGCATACTTTATCACACATGACCAATGTGTCTAATGCATTAATTCCACATCAAACATACCTAAATGCATGAATACCAACTCAATTTAGACACATGGCCCTCAATTGATCAAAAGCACCAATTATAGACATTAGGGTTCATATAAAATTGGAGGTTTTCCACACAATGTTCAACACATGAAATTAAATCTAGGAATAGTAAGAGACATCCCTAGAGTCTACAAACCCACCACCAATTTCATGATTCAACTCCCTAGTCCATACTAATTTTACCAATACATGCGAGATACAAAATTGACGAAATTAAACACATGTAATAGCGAGAGGAAGAAGGGCACAATCAAGAACAATGCTAGAGATAAACATATCCTACCTCAATGGAGCTTTACCAAGAACCTAGGATTTGAACTTCGGTGAATGGTTTCGATAAGTAGCTTGCCGGAGAGCTCTCGACATGAGGAACGATGTTAAGCTTTGCCAAAACTTCAATGGATGCTTGGAAGGGCTCCAAATCTTAGACAGAAGTGGGAGAGTTGGCTATGGAGGCAGAGAGAGGGTGGCTGTTTTCGGGTTGAGAAAATGAAGAAGAATGAGTGAAAATCATTCAAAAAGGGTCACATATATACCCCCCCACACACACATAAAAAGACCAAAAGCCCCTTAATAAGCCAATTCTGGACATTGTGTACCAGTGCAATTCCTCTTTGCACCGGTGCAAACTAGCTAAAAATTCAACAGAAGACTTTTGCACCGGTGCAAGCTTCCCTTGCACTGATGCAAACTCCCCTGCACCGGTGCAACTTATCTTTGCACCGATGCAAACTTGTTCCAAAAAGCAGTGAGTTTGTGCACCAGTGCAAGCTTCCTCTGCACCGATGCACACTCTCAAGGACCTCCTGCACCGGTGCAAACCCACCTTGTACCTATGCAAACTTTTCCTGTTACAATATTTTCATGCCAAGAACTCCCGAAACTTCCCCAAAACACATCGAATCAAACACGAATCATAGAGATGACTAAAGAAGGCATTCAAAACATAATTCCAAGCGTCAATAAAATCCGGGGAATCCATGGTAAAATCTATCAATCGATTTGAATTACGAATAAAATTCCAAAAATATAAATTGAAATTACGAGTCGTGACACCTCAACCACCGTAAAAGAATTTCGTCCCCGAAATTACCTAAGGTAAGAGTACGAACATCAACACAAGTCCAACTCAAAACAAATACAAATCAAAACAATTCCGGATATTTGTTACGCATCTCATCTTCCCGTTCCCAAGTCGCTTCTTGGACACCATGATTGCTCCACAAAATCTTTAACAAAGAAATAGTTTTGTTCTGAAGCACTTGCTCTCTCGAATCAAGGACACGAAACAGTTTCTCTTCATATGACACATCGACTTCAAGCTCTACATTAGACCAATCGATCACGTGAGATGGATCTGGCTCATACCTCCGCAACATGGATACATGGAAAACATCGTGGTCATTTGAAATATTTGATGGCAACGCCAAGCGATACATAACCTCTCCAATATTCTCTATAATATCGAAGGGACCAATGAAACACGGTGTGAACTTCCTTTTCTTTCCAAAATGCGAAATGCCACGGCGAGGAGACACTTTAAGGAATACGTGATCTCCAACCTCAAATGACAAAGGAATACGGCATCTATCAGCATAACTTTTGTGACGGCTTTGAGCGGTAAGTAACCTTTGACGAATCGACTTGATTTGCTCGGTGATTTGTTGCGTCATCTCTGGCCCAATAATTGCCGACTCTCCCACGTCAATCCAACAAATGGGCGATCTACACGACCTACCATACAAGGCTTTGAACGGAGCCATACTAATACTAGAATGATAACTATTGGTGTAGACGAACTCTATCAATGGCAAATGATCAACCCAACTTCCACGAAAATCCAACACGCATGCTCGCAACATATCCTCGAGAATTTGAATCGCGTGCTCTGACTGGCCGTCGGTCTGTAGATGGAAAGCAGTACTAAACAAAAGTTTTGAACCAAGAGAACTTTGCAAACTATGCCAAAATCAAGATGTGAATCGCGGATCTCTATCGGACACGATAGAAGAAGGAACTCCATAAAGTCGAATGATCTCCCAAATATACAATCGGCTCAATGAATCCACGGATTGAGTAACCCGAATCGGTAAAAAGTGAGCGGTCTTCGTCAAACGATCAACAATGATCCAAATAGCATCTTGACCACCCGGCGACTTTGGCAAACCCGAAGCAAAGTCCATCGTAACGTGCTCCCACTTCCACTCGGGAATCAGTAATGGTTGTAGCAAACCGGCAAGACGTTGATGTTCGGCCTTGACTTGTTGACAAGTGAGACACCTAGCCACGAACATAGCGACATCTTTCTTCATACCCGGTCACCAAAATTGACGTTTGAGATCATGATACATCTTCATTCCACAC
>NMUG010002520.1:0-15892 GCA_002855965.1 Monotropa hypopitys | reverse complement strand
TTATCAATATTAATAATTTCTAGATAATGTGGGAAACCCCAGGTTACAAAAACATGAAATCTTGACCAAGTAAAGGTTAAGAATTCATACTCCCTATTCCTAATTTCAGTTTCCACATCCATCTCCATCTTCTTCACCATCAGAGGCCTCATCACTCTGACGTGTTTTTCAGCCTTGACCAGCAACCTATTCCTCCTAGCTTCATATATTTTCAGACGAATTTGATGTCTAATACACACCCCCTTTTTAGGATGGCGTTGAGGAATCCACAGTGGTGCTTCAAGATTCAAAATCTTATTATGAAGGGCTATTAGCTTGTCATGCTGACTATAATAGTCAGCCCAGAATGGGTCATAATAAGAAGAGGTGTTTTTCTACATCCAAAGCCGGATTAAGGGCAGAGATGCTAGAAATGCTGTCAGATAGGGAGAAATCATTTCATCAGCACAAGGTCGAAGGGTTTCACAAGCCCATAAAAAGTTGAAATATGGAATTTCTTCTTCTAGGACACAAACATCCAAAAAGGCAAAAGCTGCCAACAATTCTTTTGCTCTAACTTCATCAGCAGGAGAAGGAACAATAGGCCATACAGAGGTATGAAAAGGGAATTGAAAAAACCTCAAATTCTCAATTTCCTGAAACCAGTTTGGATTCACTGGGAGAACGGAAGGTTAGGGAAAACATGATCAAAACCATTTGGATAATGTGGTTCACGGATCACTTGCATCCAATAAAAACGTTAATTTTTAGCCTTTTCAAATAAGGCTTCATGATTCTCTATATCCAGTTTCCTAAATGTCCCAGTTAGTGTGAAGGGCACAGGTCTATAGTCAATAGAAAGAAGAGAATCCAGAAGAAGGGTTTTTGGCTCATCTTTCACAAATGGAAACATGAAACCTACCTTAACAGAAGATCTCCTAATATTAGGATGATCTGGAGGTGAATTCATTCTGACAATGACTCTCTCCGATGAAAACATACCCCAATCTACAGGAGGGTTAAGAGGAGGAGTTTGATCCCAATTAGACATAATAGTAAAAAGAAGTCGAGTTCTACGATAAAAGAACAAAGATATGTAGTGGTAACTATCATTCACAATAACTAACAGCAGTCTCCAAAGCGTTTCTTACAAAAGACGAAGAGACCTGGTTAGTTAACTAAGCATGATGACCACTAACCTATTATCTAGGTCACACCGATTCAGATAATGGGTAGTTATTTACCCACGTATTTCGAAAAAGTGACACGTGCAGGATGTCCCACACGCGGAAGGGATATAAAACAATTTTAAATTACCAAATAAAAGAAAATGAAAAGTTTATGGAATTCAAAATATTTAACCTTCAATAAAAAGGTTAAATCCGTATACAGTTCTTTTACAATTAACCTTGCATAACAGGTTAATATCAATAAAGGTCCAAAAATATATTACAAAGGACCACACACAAATAATTTAAAAATAACACATATAAAGGCTATTCAATTTTAGCTTTAAAGTCATAAAACAGGTTTACAAAATATCTCCATTTGTTTTCAAGAATGCCAAAGGCTTCTTGATTCCAAATATTCAATTTTTGCAGATTGAATCCTGACTTCCATATCCTCATTCGATTTCAGAACTTGTGAAAGTTGCAGGCTTATCATTGTTTTCTCAGATAACAAAGCTTGTCTTTCATCCCTAAGATACTGAAGCCTGGATAACAATGCAATTTCTTCTTTGTCAACTGCTTCAAGTTTATCCTTCACTCGCTGAATGGACTGACTCATGAGACTCAAAGTCTGAGGAGTTTTTGACAATTGTAAGAGAAGAGCACTTTTGTTTTTAAGCTCTTATTGATAAAAAGCAGCCATGGTCATGTCCAAGTCAGTTTTCAAAGTTGAAAGCTTAATATGTTCTGGCAAAGGTAAGGCCTGAGTTTGGATAATATCATCGACACAAGCAGCAAAAACAGGGGCAAGATTGGTAGCAACCTCAGATAAAGGGAGATCTAATATTTTGAAGAAAGGATCCAACTTGTCCTTCACCCCTTGACTCAATTGATAAGAAGAAGGGGTGACGAGGAAATCAGAGACAGATTGTGAACAAGACTCAGAAAGTGATTTGACCCTAGATAACATAAACTCTAGATCATCACTAGTGGTCTGGGTTACCTCAGGCATAAAAGGAGTTTCTGAATCAGATTCTAAAATTTGAGTATCCACAGAAGCATCATGTGGTGAGATGTCATCCAAGACAAAATGAGGATACCCAATAGAAGATACTGATTGACCTTCCTCTGAAAACTGAATGGCTGGTGTATCAGTCACCTCTAATACATCATCGAGAAGATAATTTCTCTCAGAACTTGAAGGTGATTGATCATTAACATTTGCTGCCCTAACTAGGTTACCCTCATCATTTACCTCCTCAATAGCAACAATCACCACCCTATGAGTTGGAACCACCACCAGAGCTTTGGTCAAATCTGGAACATCCCCAGTACTAACATCAAGTTCAGATTCTTCCAATATGATTTGCATAACAACATCAGGAACCTCTGGAACATCCATTGGTAAATCTGTCGACGGGGAGATATTTTCAACAGTCCCAACATCACGAGCTTCTGGATGATCAGGAGAAGCTGTTATGTCTTCCTCGGGTATGTCTTCCTCAGGTATGATTACTCTTCTCCTTGATCTCTGAAATGGGATGACTTCCTCAGGCATGGTCACTCTACTCCTTGATCTCTGAAAAAGATCAAAATAAGAAGAATACTTACGAGAAAAAATAGGGACATTTGATTAAAGAAAATACCTGAACGAGGGAGGCTAATGTTTCGTCCTCATCATTTTCTTCTTCTAATTCCCTCAACAGAGGAGATCTGATAAATGTTTTTTTCCGAGAAGAAGAAGGTCCAATGGAAGGATCAATTCTCTTTGATTTCCTAGAACCTAAAAGGAAAGGAAACTGAATTTTAAACTAAAATAAAGTATGGTCAATAAAAGAAATACAAAATGGGATATATTACCTATTGAAAGTAGAACATCAAGCCTTAAAAGGCAATTCTCCAAAGAATGGGTAAAGATAGTAGCTTTAACAACATCCCACCAATCATCAAACTTCACTGAAGTCATGGGATCAGCCAAGAAAGGTTGAAATTGGAAGTTCGCACAAGCTTGATGATAATGACCTAGAGAGGTTACAATGATTGAGATCTCAGTAATCACTGGCCTAGTTTTGACACAATCCTTAATCCTAAGATTGATAGGCGGCACTGGAATACCTTGAGACAAACCAAATTGCCTTGCACTCTGATTTGGAAAATAATTTTCAAAGCTGCAATTTGAAATTTTGATACAGAAGAAGAAAAACCAACAGATATGAATCTAGGAATTAAGATACTGGCCCAAAATTCGTTTATGATAAGGGCTGAGGATGACATATCAAGGATAGGTAGTAACCAGGCACAAGATAAGGCTTTAAGCCCTGAGAAAGGAAGCCATACAGGGTGGTAATCAGCCTGAGGTTCATAGAAAAAAGTAAAATACTTGGCAAAGGTAAACTGTTCAGGTATAGGATCAGTAGAAAGAAAATGATGCACATAACTAAGGCAAGTTATGTCAGATAACAAAGATGGAGAAGTATCAGGAAAATAGGCAAACAACCAGGCTTGCAAAACCCAAAAAGGGCCACCACAACTGCAAGTTATTCTAGCCTGAACATAAGAAAAAAGTCCTTTGTAAAGGATACCCAGCAGGTAAGGAGCCAAAGCAAGTCTAGTACCTTGGGCCAAACAAATGGCTAGCTTAAGATATTCCTTAGTAACTTTCAAACCAGCCACACAGAATAAGTGCTTGTTAATCCAATATAAATAGAAAGCTACTTTTTCATCAAAGGAAGGAGAATTTGACTCTCGCCTATAAGTAGCTAAGAAGTTGGAATAACTCCATTGTGTTTCAGAAGAAGACTCAAATATTGAGACACAAGGTTGAGGTTCAAGAAGAGCATTCACCTCCAGACCAGTAGAAGAAAGGCCTGTAAGAAGCACTATGTCATAAATAGTAGGAGACATAGGCCCCCATTTAAAAACAAAGGTATTGGAGGATACAGACCAAAAACAAGCTGATGCTGAGATAAGATTGGGATTGAATACATAACTATGAGTAGAGAGATCAATCATCTCAGAAATACACATATCTGTCCATTCATCTTTGAAAAAAGGGGACATACGTCGTACCCAGTCAACCCAAGACATTGCAACACTAGGCCATGACCTAATGCTTGACCTAGTTTTCCACCCAGTTCTTTGAAGACCTGGAAGGGACAAGAGTAAAGGTTTCTCGTAATTGAACGGATAGTATGAAGGAAGCTCCTCTGGAGGGATAGTATAAATAGGACCAAGAACGTAGCAGGAATCATGGTCCATAGCAGGAAAAAAGAAAAAATCTTCTCTTGGGGCTTCCCTCAAACATTGAGGAAAACGAAGACTAGGAGTAGGTTCTTGTTGAATCACCTTGGATGGCTTTCGCTTGGGAGCCATAGCTGAAGGAAGAACTTGACGAATTACCAATTGAAAGAAAGTCGAGCGGAAATCTAAGGTTATTATTTGACTAAATTCATTTAATCAAATAAGGGGGGCATTGTTTGGACCATTTCCCGTTTTTTGGTAAAAATTAGCGTCCTAAATAACAAGGACAGTCAGGTATAAAATTTCGGAAGAAATTGGTGACTTTATTTATTTTGATCACAAAAAAGATAGACCAAAGTCTCAAAATTACGATAAAAGGACAGAAAAATTATGTCCTTTATAAAAATTATTTATCCTAATTAAAAGGATAATTAATTTTTATAAGAGGAATATCACTACAATGAAGATGTTCTAGAAGACTAAACCGCTCAAGGACAGTCATGGACAAGTGTTGCAACGATGGAAGAGCAGTTACAAGAACTGAACCAAATTCGAAGGAATCAAAGGGGAGAAAATAGCCGAGTTCAAACAAACATGAAGGCTATATAAAGAAGGAGCCAGAGAACAAGCAAAGGACGGAAAAAACCAACAACCTCAACAGTTACTTTTCTTTAGCAGTTTTTATTGCATACTAGGAGTAGTTATAAACTTCTGTCGACAAGATCCATGTTCTGTCGATTTGTACTATCTTTTGAAGATTATAAAAGAACATCCTTTGTTGATCTTTAATTCATTCCATCTAATTGGTTTTCATCGGTTTCATTGCTTCCAAAGAAGTCCTGAAACAAGGCGTGAACCAGTCGCACACCTTATCCAAAACAGTTACATTCCCAGCCATTTATTATTCCTGTCGACTGAGACATAAAAGGAATAACAATTTCAGAATTTTTGACAAACAGCGCGACACATGGGTCACGTGTTATGGACTCCTTAATGGGCCGGAACTACTGGTGGGCCGGGTCGGTTGTACGGACGGGCCGGGGGCAGTGCCCGAAGCCGTGCCGGAGGATTGAGTTTCTGTCAGAAGAGCGGTCGGCGCGAGAGAGAGTCCCTTGACGTAGAGATGACATTAATGCTCCGCTGGCCGGGTTAGTGGCCGAAGGGCGCCAGCCGACAGTACACCGATCCCGCTAGGAGAAGTGGTTCTATTAGTTTAGTTTCCAACCGAAGACTCATGGTACCGACGATTCGGGGATGCAGGAGGGCTCTCGGTGTTTGGTGGAACGACCGGCGCTAAGTGACGGGTCCGGTCCCTCAGGGCATAGGTCCGGGCACTACAATAGCCCCTCAATCTTTCCCAAACTTGTTGGAAAAGATTGATCTCAGTACGCCGGACGTCATGCTTCGGTGGAGCGGTCTTGCCATAGCTCATCCTGACGTCACCCGACAGACGTCAGGGCAATAATTGAATACAGACGTCAGCGACCGCCACGTGTCATGCCCCGATTCGTCGGTCAAACGTGTTGCCTCGGTACTTATGAAATAAAAATTTATTGCAACAGCTGTGTTTTGTTCCTGAGGGAGCCTATAAATAGGCCTGTGTGGTAGGATCTCCGGAACTTACTTTGCATCCAAGGACCCTCTAGAGAGCTCCAATTCCTTCGGAGATTACTCTCATTCGGCTGTCATGGACCAGGTAATTGACTTGGTTTCTCCATCACACTCTGACTTGGACCCATTATTCCAACCGACCCCATGAGAGCCGACTCCTGAGGATAGCTCAAAGATGTCGTCTCCGGCTGCAGCTATTACCCCCGGGGCTTCCACCTCGAGGCAGCCCCAGTGAGTTTTAACACCCCGTATATTTAAGTTAAACATTTTCAACATATTTTTTTTGAAATATAATAAACTCAAACATCGGGGAATTAATAGTTATTATACAGTAGCATTGCAGTTGAAGTTCTCATTACAGTAATCTTGATACAATATACAAAACTGAAGTAGTACAGAAAAGAAAGTACAACCGAACTACTCGCTGCAAACAGTAAAGAGAAGTACAACTACAACAGTACTACAACCTGAAAACCGAAAAGAAGTACAAAGCACAAAGGGAGCCAAGGGCACAGCTCCAAAGGAACCAGCTGCTAGCACAAGCTCCAAATCCCCTCCAAGAGAAACCCTGCAGTACAATCCTGGAAAAAGAGATAAGGGAGGGTCTCAGCAAACCACGGCTCTGTGAGGTAACAACTAACGACTACAAAGAATGCACGAGCGCATGCGACCCTATATGCCATAAAGAAAGGTAAATAAAGTCAAGGATAGGCACAATACACGCACACACACACACACCCAAGTAACGTGAGACTAAGAGTAACTCCGAGGCCAACCAGTGGAGTGTCACCCCAAACCACAACGACGTCTCCCACGTAAACACTATCACTAGAGAACTCTACTAAGGGACACGCGAACCTCGATACTCAATAGCACACACTCTCAACCCAAACCACGGTCAAGACACAACCAACACCTACAATCACTCGTAAGGAACCCAACGTCAAGTCCTCCCATCATTCCCATCATTCTCATGTTCATTAGTAACATTTTGGATTCACATGGTTGTAGTTGATATGAATATTGGAGTTACACATTTTTTCATCTTCCCACCTTGGCTCATCCAAGGGGCACAACTGCATTAGCATCACAAGGTCATCATTTTATTCCAATATTCTTTTCCGGTCGACTCCTAAACAAGCGAGTCACCAATCTCCCTTAGACAAGGGCGAGTAAATCACATGTGTTAAGATTTGTTCCAGGATCCCGCCTGCCAGAGTATCCAGTATATTCCGAGATTTTTGGGAACTCGTATCTCCCACCTATAGCCAAAGGATTTTATTCCTAGATCATCACCCGTCAATAATTTCTAGTGATTCCGCGACTTCAAGGGAACGCGTATCTCCCACTTAACACGACAAACGAACATGGGCATGAACCCTACAAGTCAAATCCACATTACACTTCTTTATTCCATTAGTGAGTTTTTGTGAATGATTGAAGATTGGCTAAGGGTTGTCCTCGTAGGATCCATCCCTCGTATTGGGAATTCGCATTCATTAGATACCTTTCGTTGTAGAACGAATCATTCAGTTTCCGTGATTCCACAATCCCCTCAAGGCAAAGCCCAACACACACTTCCGATTTCCCACAGTCATAACACTAAGGGGGCTCGTATCACTCACACCACAATACCGCTAGTACCCAATGAAGTCACAACACACATTCACCCAAAGGATTTCCATTACCACACCCAACTAGATAGAAGGTTCACCACTAATCGACAACAAGGGGGAAACAATTCCCAATTCACCACAATTTACTCACTCATGATACCGTAAGGACCCAAACACCTCAACACGTTACTAAGCATTCATCACTATCAATTTACACGATTTACACACTCAAACTTTACCTCAAGGCCCACTCGGGCATTTCATCAAACACTTGGTGCCTATACAAATTTAAGGGCAAATCTCAAAGCGAAAGTCATCCTTTCTACCTCAATACCATTCCAAGACTACCCCAATTTCCGGAGACTAACCCGACGCTAACCAATTTAATGACAACAATGTGACCAAGTACCCGATACCAACGAATCGAACCACTAACGATACGACTACGCAAAGTAAATCAACGATCGATGTAACAATGACACATGGAATGGAAATACGCACACCCACACATACTAGGTAGGAGTTAAGAGTTACCCACCGGAGTGTCGCCGAAAACTCGTCGGAGAGGTCGCCGGAAAAATGCCCACGTGATCCGAATACGCCGCCACGAAGCTCTCGTCGCACCCTACGAGACACAACTACTATCAAACACGGAAGAACACAATTAGGAGCTAGGGTTTGAGAGAGGAGAAACATTTACTGAATATACGCGAACCGCCACCATCAACGGGAAGCTCTCGACGCGCTCATCGACGTTAAAACTCCGCCTTTTCCCGAAACTCAATGGATGGAGAGCTATGGAGGAGAGAAGTGAGAGGGAGAGAAGATGGAGGTAGAGAGAGATGGAGTTCTGCAGAAAATGGGACATATAATGCCCTAAACTCGAGCCAAAATAATATATAGGGCCCCAAGTGAAAAGACCATTTTGCCCTTAATGATAGTCTGCCGAACTATAGCTGCACCGGTGCAAGCCTGATCTGCACCGGTGCAAACCCCCGTTGCACCGGTGCATCAACCGATGCAAACCTTTCTGCCTCACCCCAGAACCTCTGTGCACCGGTGCAACTCACACCTGCACCGATGCAACCCACCCCTACACCGGTGCAACTCTTCCTGCACCGGTGCAACTGCTTCTAGAAGAAGGAAGTGCACTCTGTACAACACCTTCACCAGTGCAACTCCAACCTGCACCAGTGCAACTGCACCAAAAAGAATAAAAACTGCATAATTGTCCCCGAGGCCATCCCAGATGCCTCGGACAAGCGTCAAACTAAAGGAAGAGGTTCAATGAGATTCCCAATATAATTTCTAAAACGGGTTTAAGTCGCACTAAAATTTGCGGAGCATTACAAACTACCCTCCTTACAGAAATTTCGTCCTCGAAATTTACCGGAGTAAGGAAATAACTACTCGGCGCCACAATTTACAAGGAATCCAACCAAAGTCATGCTCCATCAAGCTTCTGCTGCTATCAAAACCACTTACCGATAAGAAATCGCACATGACATGCGGCTCAAGGCTCAACCCAACTTCGCGACACAATCCGTAATCGATGAAAGATACATAGGGAAACGCGCTTAAGGACCAAAAGTCTACAAAAGTATAGCTCTAACGAAATTCGTACACGAACTCCACCATGTTTGCACCATGGCCACGTAGAGGCCAATCTCCAAGGCCACCGAACAAGGATACCCGCATCGTGAAGATGCGCCAACACGCAAGGAGTACGTCATTCTGCCCCGAACAAGCCAGGGGTATGCCTATACAACGAGATGCAATCCTAAGTTATTCGTAACCAACCCAAATATCGTATGCATTGAAATGTCTAAACACCCAACAAAAGCACACACGTCCTGGTGCGGTGACAACATGACATTGGTGATCGTCCTGAGATGCCCCGGCCGGTAGCATTTCTCAATTTGATACACACATGTCAAACATACATCACACAATCAAAGGAAAAACCCCCACACACCACACCAATTATGCAAGTGTTAAGTCCAAACAACACGACTTAGCACAAACTCACACCGAGTCTAAAATCCAATATGCAATCGTACCCATTTTCCCACGTTTCACTAATTTCGCAAACGAACACGAACACTTTGGTACGAAAGCAATAGGTAGACGTCACAACCAGAAAAGAAGTCAAAACTTTTTACGACGATTCAACTATACCCAACAAGGAAAATATCCCACAACGAAACAAATTTTGAGACTTAGGCAAGGTGTCTCAAAGGGTACATGACTCAACCACGGAGTAAAGAGCGACAACAACAACAACAAGTCCCAAATAATACTACAACTAGAGTGGGAACTTTTAACAAGGAGTCAAGGCTATGGAACAATCCAAGAAAACCTTACAACAACTTCCACCTATATATTTTTTTGCCACCACAAAAAAAATAAGGTTCCAATGACAACTTTCAAAACTTCAAGTGAGAAATTTTTAACTAATTCAATCCGATACGATTGTCCAACATAAGTCAAATGACATTCAAGAGAAGGAACAAATCTCAACTAGGAAACTATCCATCAATCAACACAACTACAAAAATTTGAATAACTTCAATTGCAAATGCAACATTTGACAAGAAGAAACTCCAAGAGTGATCACAAGAAAATCTCAAGATCCAATTAAGATACAACGCAAGATCAAGTTCAACATAGTTTTCAATAAGATCCCAAAGAAAACAATACAATAGGAAGATCGCAAATTAAAAGAACATCTTAACAATACAACGAGTACATGGACTTTCACTAGTCCAACACGGAAGCGAAATTCTACCAAAGAAACAACAAAAGATGTTGTCAACTTCTTCAACCCGGATTTCTCACTGCTCTGGACAAACTCTTGCCACATGACAAACATTCCCGCACACAAAACAAGACTTCGAAGGAGGGACTGTTACGGTGCACTGTGAACGGAAGTGACCCGACTGACGACACTTATTACACACAATGTGGGAAATAGAAGCAACTCCCGGTTTACGCGACGAAGAAGACGAACTACCACTTCGACGATTGCACGATGACTCCACTTGGTCATGGCACCGCTTCTTACCAACATTCCCGGATAAATCTGAGCTCTTGCAAGCAATACGAAGAGGAGACTCAACTCTGGATGTCGTCTTCAATTGACTAAGGCACAACTCCACTGCCCTGACACTCTCTAGCAAAGAAGCATAACTCTGAATATGCTGACCCACAATGAATAGTTGAATCTAGGGATGCAAACCTCTTTCGAATCTTCTACACTTGTGACTTTCTGATCGGACTAACTTTAATGCGAAACGCGACAAGGAATGGAACTTAGAAGCATACTGAGTGACCGTCATGTCACCTTGCGTCAACCGCTCGAACTGTAGACCCATCGCCTCACGACACGAAGCAGGAAAATACTGTGCATCGAACACAGCCTCAAACTGAATCCAAGACATACCTTTCGAAGAAGAGGAACTCGGTGCTCCATCACTTTGCATTAAAGAATCCCACCACACGCCTGCTTCATCGATCAACTGAAAAGTGGCTAAGGACACTCGAACGGAGTCTTCAACAATTTCTAATGCATCTAGAACTTTGCGAATCTCAACAAGCCAATGATTTGCCTTCAATGGATCTCCGAAACCATCGAACTGAGGAGGATTAAAGCGAAGAAAGTCTCTAACCATTTACGAAGATCAATTTCTCTCGTTTCCCAACAACAAACCCGACTCGCGGCCACATGCGACAATGGATGCTGCCAATCTCTCGGCCAACTGATCGAACTGAGACTGAACTCCATCTCCAAGAACAACCCCAGGAGTAGGAACATTACGACGATTCCGAATCACCGTACGTCTAGGGGCCATTGAAACACTAGCACAAAGAACAATCAACGTCACTACACGTGAATATTTGCATTGCGATGGAAAAGAATGGATACAACACGTAAAATGTATAGATTTTCCAAAGAGGCAAATGATCCAAATGATTACCAACATCTTGTCACACGAGAATTTGGGAACACAAAGACAAACCACAAGAGGAATAGAAAGAACAATCCTCATTTCACCCGAAGAAGCACAAATGGAAGCCTTAACAATTCACACAACCACACGACGACATCAAACTTATGCCTCAAAATGGTAAAACCAACAAATCTCAAAAACCTTATATTTTCCAAAATCAGAATTTCCACTACACATCCACAAGGAGGGAATCCCAAAACTCAACGGGACTCACGAAACCACACGACAGCCAAGAATTTGTACCTCAAATGAAAAAGCCAACGAACCTCAAGATCTAACATCATACCATAAGTCACAATTTCTGCAATAAAGTCGTAAAGAAATTCTCAAATCAATCGAACAACAGAAGCAATACCACAAATCTCAAGAAAGCTAGACACCCAAGCACGCAAACACTAACACTTCCCTAGCTTCACGAGGAAGAATAACACACATCTCCCAACAATCTAAAGAAACTCAACAACCCAAGGAGGAGTCGAAACTACACAAGCGACTCTAAGGAAGCAAACCCAAGGAAAACGGTGCTCCAAGACACACGAGAATAATTATATCAATCGTAATGAACCTAGGAACCCATGGAGACTAGGTATCTCCCCACGGTCCGAAGGTATTCAAACCGAAAGCTCGTATACCAACTGTAACAACCCGTATTTTTAAGTGAAACATTTCCAACATGTCTGTTTTGAAATACAATAAACTCAAACATCGGGGAGTTAATAGTTATTATACAGTAGCATTGCAGTTGAAGTTCTCATTACAGTAATCTTGATACAATATACAAAACTGAAGGAGTACAGAAAAGAAAGTACAACCGAACTACTTGCTGCAAACATTAAAGAGAAGTACAACTACAACAGTACTACAACCTGAAAACCGAAAAGAAGTACAAAGCACAAAGGGAGCCAAAGCCACAGCTCCAAAGAAACCAGCTGCTAGCACAAGCTCCAAATCCCCTGCAAGAGAAACCCTGCAGTACAATCCTGGAAAAAGAGAGAAGGGAGGGTATCAGCAAACCACGGCTCAGTGAGGTAACAACTAACGACTACAAAGCATGCACGAGCGCATGCGACCCTATGTGCCACAAAGCAAAGGTAAGTAAAGTCAAGGAGAGGCACAACACACGCACACACCCACACACCCAAGTAACGTGAGACTAAGAGTAACTCCGAGGCCAACCAGTGGAGTGTCACCCCAAACCACAACGATGTCTCCCACATAAACACTATCACTAGAGAACTCTACTAAGGGACACGCGAACCTCGATACTCAATAGCACATACTCTCAACCCAAACCACGGTCAAGACACAACCAACACCTACAATCACTCGCAAGGAACCCAACGTCAAGTCCTCCCATCAATCCCATCATTCTCATGTTCATTAGTAACATTTTGGATTTACATGGTTGTAGTTGATATGAATATTGGAGTTACATATTTTTTCATCTTCCCACCTTGGCTCACCCAAGGGGCACAACCACATTACGATCACAAGGTCATCATTCGGGAACTCGTGTCACGACCTAGAATTTTAAATATATTTTCTTGAATAAAATGTATTTTTTTATATATTCAATGAAGGACGAGGTTCGATAGATGATAATATAGTGATTTAGAGTGGTGAGGATCACCGGTATTGAGTTGGTAGGATTTTTGGTCGTTCCGGCAATGTGCCGAGGGCGTTCGAGGCCCATTACGACCCCGATGTTTTCCGAGAATTGAAATTCAGTGTTCATGAAAGTTGCAGGGAATTTCGTTAGGAATCTAACGCAACTTGAATCGTTGAAATCAGAGATCGGACGAAGAAGTTACGCCTGATTTACCTCGCAGCAGTTTTTCCTTTAGTTCAGCGGAATTGGTTATCGATAACGGGCCTTGTAGTTATCGATAACGAACTGTTCCCCAAACCCCATAGAAAATCCCGAGAGTTTGGTTATCGATAACGGGTTTGTGGTTATCGATAACGGGTTATCCTTTGGTTCCTTGGTCAGGACCCGAGAGTTTGGTTATCGATAACGGGTGTGTGGTTATCGATAACGGATTGTCCCTTGGTCCCTTGGTTAGGACCCGAGGATCTGGTTATCGAAAACGGGTATAGTGAAGGCTTCTGGTTATCGATAACAGGCCCGTTTCACAGCAAATCGTTGAGGGGAAAAACTGACTTTTTCGGGGTCCGTTTATATACGTTTTTAGGTCCGAAAAATCACATTTTCACTCCCCTCTCTCTCTCTACCGCCACACCCTCTCTCTCTGTCTCTCTACATTTCTCTCAAACCTCTCACTTATCTCTTGGATTTGAAGGCCTTCCAAGCCTCTAATGGAGTTCCTCCAAGGAGGAACCTTGTTCCCCTCACCGAGAGCTTTCCGGTGACCCACTTGGCGAGTCCATCCGGCGACTTTTGGTATTCCGGCGACATTCTGGCGAAGGCTTTTGGAGCGGCGGTCTTCATGAACGTGGTAGAGAGCGGGGAGATCTACGCAATGGCGAACTTGGCTTGCGGCGATGCGGCGGCGACTTTCCGGCAACTTTCCGGCGGCGGCTCCGGTGATGCTTCCGGTGGGTAACTTCTAAATCCTACTTTGTATGCGTAGTCGTGCTTCAATCCAATTCATATGTCGTTGATTCGTCGATTATTAATTCATTGGGCATAGTCGGGTTACTCTTACATTCGATTCGACTATCGTGTGTCGGTTAAATGGGTGTCGTAGAATTGTCATTGGGTGTGTTGTGGTTATTCGTGGATAAATGTGTCAAATTAACCCCTTGGAGCAAGTCTAGGCACCTAGGAAATAATTGCCCGTCATGTGTTTGATAAAATGCCTCAATAAGATGGAGTTGTGTAAGTATGGACGAAATTGTGTCGAATTGTGTCATGAGGTATAGGACGACTTGTGGGAGTGAGTTTGGGGGTTTATGTCGAAATGAACAAGGTTTGGGATTTTATTGGAGCGTAATGGGATTTGGGTACTTAATGAACAATTAGTGTGCATTGGGATTCTTGGGGAAAGTTGAATGGATTGCGTGGTAAAATAGTGAGTTAGTTGTGATGTGTCGACTTGGGATGACCTTAATGAAATCGAAAAGGTCTTGTACGTTGGTTGAACCCTCTTGGGTAATAAAATACGGAACTTGTGAAATGAAACGTGGTGTCTCACCTTGGTACGGTTGTGGTTGTCATTGCGGTGGTCTTATGGTTTGGGTGACTTTCCTTGGTAAGGGCATGGGAACCTTCGGGAACTTGATCTAGCATTGGGCTTGTTTTGTTGGAATGATTGTAATGATTTTGGATTCACTCAAACATGAAATGAATGCAATGAATGCAATGTACAACCAATACGGGGATGGATCCTACGAGGATCACCCTTGGACAATCTTGAACCACCTACTTGAACTAAAATCAATTGGAACGACAACTCACTTGTTGGACTACTAGCGTTTTCTAGGAGATGAAATACAAACGAATGAACTCAAGAATGTGATTGATGGCCAACGATAATATGGACCAGTTTCTATACGGGAATGGACTTGATTGTAGGGATTCTTGGCATAGTAAACTTGCGACGTTTATGCGGGAGTGTACTTGATTTTTAGGGACTCCCAGGATAATATTCGTAACAACGATACGGGATTGACATGTTCTTATGCCGGAATGGACTTGACTTTTAGGGATTCCCGAGATGGTCGCTCCATCCACGACTTTGTGCACAAAGAGGGCTACGTGAGCCCTCCCAACGGCCTTTGGGGAAGACGGATTAGGTTTGGCTAGTGTGTTGATGAGCTACTAGACCAACCTTGCCCTATCGACGTTACAACGACACTTGGATGAATACGGAATGGACTTGATTTTTAGGGATTCCGGGATTCATACCACCTTAGCGACACTTGGATAAATACGGAATGTACTTGATTTTTAGGGATTCCAGGATTTATCTTAAAGGATGAATAAAATATACAAATATGGGATGTACTTTATCTTTAGGGATCCCGGGACGTATCTAGAATGATGATAAAATACATGAACGGAATATACTTGTAATGGAATTCCGGATTACTCTTTGAAGGCCAGAACGATGCTCCAAAATGTTAAAGAAGTGAAAGGGTACCAAGACAACTCAAATATCCTTCAAAGTATGCAACACTGAATCCACAACATTTATACCCATCAAAGAAAATGTAATGGGAAGGGTAGTGATGGTCCACATTGTTCTTCGGTTCGTGTTTGGTGGTGGTTTCGGTGTTGGTCGTGGTAGGATGGTTTCTCCAGAAT
>NMUG010002519.1:0-15892 GCA_002855965.1 Monotropa hypopitys | reverse complement strand
CTTTATAAAACTACACCATCCCGAAACCACGCGAATGAGTTTAATTTTGTAAAACTACACCATCCCGAAACCACGCGAATGAGTTTAATTTCATAACACCACACCATTCCGAAACCACGCGAATGGGTTTTATTTATTTTCGATACATGAGTCACCATCTCAATTCGATTACATTCTACTTAATCCACATCTTCACAAGTGCTAGATTCTAAGTTGAGTGCGGGTAGCCCTCGTGGGGGCACATCCTCCATGTTAGAGTTCATTACATTCATTTAGTTTGTCAATAAGTACTATGAATACAAAATCCAACTTTGAAAAAGTCAAGGGATGTAGACCAAGCCCATCCACACTTGCACTCAACCTTGACAATCTCAAAGGAGTGCATCAAGCCTAACAACGCCTACAATCATAAGGGTACCCAAGATGTTCGATCAACTAAGTCTAAGGGTATCAAACCTCTATCTTAATAAAATTAGGAGGGGTAACCAAGTTCAACAAGTCAAGACACCACAATGCCTCAAGGAGGCAAGGACATCCCACTTCCACTCCAATGGCTCACTTTGGCCTTTTATCGAGCACTTAATGCCCCCTAGGTCTAATAGGGGCTACAACGATCCTCAAGACTCCATGACACCCAATTTCACCCTATGTGGATCTTACGGCAACCCCACAAACATAATTTACCCAAATCATAATCTAGGGTTCACACGGGACTTTCATCGAACAAGTAGTGGGCATGCTCTCTAAGGACCATACATCACTCTTATAAGGCATTCCTCTAGCACCCAAATCATCCCTAAAATCATCGACAACCCACCTAGACCAACCCTAGGTCACGTAAGTGAAGACATACATAATAACTACGAAATTGAAATCTAAGTACACACACACACACACACTTAGCAATAGGTAGAGATTCACTCACCGGAGAGTCGCCGGAGCTCGGAGCTCGCCGGAGAAATTCTTAACACCGCCACGAACCAAGACCGCCCATACGTTGATCGTCTTGTACTCTTCAATGTTAGTGAAGAGGATTTCCTTCAAATCCTAAGGGAAGACCTCCAAAGGTTAGAGAGAAGAGAGGAGGAGAAGATATATATATATATATATATTGAGAGACTTACACTTAAGGGAGATAGAGAGAGAGTCCTGAGTGTAAAAATGAGGGTTTCTCGAGCTCCATATGATATATATATGACCCCCACTTGAAAAGATGCCCTTAATGGGCACAAAATCTGCCAAAAATGCCTTTGTGCACCGGTGCAAGACAAATCTGTACCGGTGCAAACTCCTCAAAATTTGAACAGTGGGTTTGTGCATCGGTGCAACCCCCACCTGCACCGATGCAAACTTTCAAGAACTCCTGCACCGGTGCAAGCCCACTTTGCACCGATACAAACTCCTCCTGAAGTTAAGTTTCCATGCCAAGGGTCCCCGAAACTTCCCCAAAACACTTCGGGTCAAGCACGAACAATATAGACGAGCCAAGAAGGAGTCCGGAGCCTAATTTCAATAGTCAATATAATCCGAGGTGTTCACATTAAATCCATTAATCGAATAGAGTTGCAAATTAAATTCTGGAAATAGGATTTGAAAATACGAGTCGTGACAGATACTCTCAACGATTGCGGACTACATGTGTTATGTTATGTTGTTGTTGTTGTTGGTCTTTAAGAATATATATCCAAGTCAAGCAAGAAAAATCATCAATAAACGCAACAAAATATCGAGCTCCACATAAACCAGTGGTCCGAGATGGTCCTCAAATATTAGAATGAACTAAAGCAAATGGTTGCAAACTAGCCAATTCAGTACGAAGAAAAACAACTCTACGATGTTTACTGAGTTCACAAGTATCACAGTTGAAAGTAGAAAAAAGAGATAAAGATGGAACTAATTGACGAAGATTGACAGATGATAGGTGCCCATGACTATCATTGATATGACGTGGTCGTAGAATGGAGAGCAGATGAAGTTGAGGGACGAGTCGACTGAAGGCAGTATAGATCATTCTTCTCATACCCCCTACCAATCCTCATCTGTCTCTTTAGATCCTGAAATTCACAATGAGAAAGATATAAAGTGACAGATCAATTAATGCTTGGACCAGTTTTTGAATAGATAACAAGTTAAATGGAAATTGGAATAAATATAAACACAGACGAGAAAGTTTGACCAGAATCATAGTACATGCCTATACCAAGAACACGAATTTTGGCCCCATTATCAATATTAACATAGGATGGAGTAGAGGGTTAAATAAGATCAAATAAAAGGGACAAATTACGTGTCATATGATCAGAGGCACCATAATCTAGGTTGTATGTGAAGATGAATGAAGACATGCGTTACCTGATGATACCGGTGTGGCGATGGAAGAAGAGGATCTGTTGGCGTGTTAAACAATTGTATTATACTCAGATTTGGAGATAGCGATTTTGTCTGAAACAACAGGCTCAGATGGCTCCCTCTCAAATGTGGCCTGATTAGCTTAAGCAGGTTTGCCATGAAGATGCCAACAATACTCAACCAAGTGGTTGGTGTGACTATAGTGAGTGCACTTTTTAGTACCATAACCACCACGCCTCTCATGACGTCCCCCACGATTAAAGGAACTGTTATGGTTTTGAGAAGTGTTGGAAATAATTATTGTATATGGTAGCATATATATTAGTATGGTAGCATGTATATGAGAAAGATTGTAAATAAACCAAATTAGGTAGGTAGAATAATTAGATTTGATTTGATTTCCTTATTTTCCTTTTTATCCGGTCTATAAATAATTCCTACTTGTGTGAAGAATACACATCATTCAAATATTTCAATATGTTATCAGAGCTGATTTCTTGTCTCTATTTTTTTTCCTTGTCTGATTGTGAGGGAATACAACCCCACACAATAAAACCCTAAAAAATCGCTCTTTCCATCTCTCTCGCTCGTATCACAAAACCCTAACACATCTATCGCTGCAACCTCTCGACACCAAACCTTTGCTGGTCGACGCACCCACCCCTCTTCCACCCTCGACCGTTGGTCATCCATTGGTCGTCCAGCCCTCTCGATGCCTCTCGCGATCTCTCCTACATGTGTCTCTCACGCTCTCGTCAAACTGCAGTAGTCGACGTCTACCTCAGCCTTCGTAAACACCACCCAAACCCTCCCTTACCACCGGCGACCCTCGCCGACCTCCGACCAACCTTATCGACTCTCTGGCCACCCTCGTTCACCTCCAACGCATCCTCTCTGGTATCCAGCGACCCTCTTCTCAACCACACCAGCATCAGACGACTACCCAAACCTTCTTAACAACCACCCAAGTCTTCCATTACCTCCTGCGACCCTCGCCGACCTCCGGCGCAGCTTCTCTGGCATCCATAGGTCTCGTCCAGATCCCTGTCCACTCAGTCACACCAGCATCTCGTCCAGATTTCCATCCACTGGGCTGCCTCAGTCGCACCAACATCCCTCTCATTGACGACCCGCGTCTAGCATCCAGCAACCCTCAGTATCACTTTTCAGAATCCCCAAACCAGTACATCATATATTAAGGATATGGTTAAGAATTATCATCATTTTCTCACCATAGGGCATGGTGGCTGTGACACCAGGCAATGTACTCACTGTGGTGCGACCAACCACAATGTTGAATTCTGTTGGAAGTTGCATGGAAAGCCAACATGGGCTAATCAGGCTACATTTGAGGGGAAGCCATTTGCTCTTGCTCCCACTCAGATTACTGTATCCAAGGCTGAGTATGATTCTATAGTTCAAAGGGTTAATGCATCTTCTTGTTCCACTACGATCCATGTCACCTCATGTATCACTTGTTTTCACTCTTCTTCTTATACTCAGAGTACTCTTTGGATTCTCGATTCTGGTGCATCTGATCATATGACAAGTGACTTGTCGTTTTTGACTAATGTTGTCACCCCTTCTGTTCCTTCTTCTGTTACAATTGCTGATGTCTCTAAAATTCTTTTTCGTGGTATTGGTACATATTCCTCATCTGGTCTTGTTTTCCGGTCTGTTTTATACTTGCCATAGTTCCCTTTTAATTTTATCTCCATTGGTAAACTCTACAATACTCACCAGTGTTCTATCCTTCTCGTTCTCAATTCAGTATCTAAAGATGCAAAGGATATTTGGTTTGGGATATAAGAAGAACTGCACATGTATTACCTCCAGGAGGAGGAGCAATACCGACTGATCATCTCTTCCAGGCCATCTGCTCTACATTCTACTATCACGCCTTATCAATGGCATTGTTGTCTTGGACACTCGTCTTCTGCCAATCTTCGCAAGCTAGTTCCCAATTTACCTAGCTTTTCTTTTTTTAATTGTGATACTTGCGAATTTAGTAAACACCACAGAGTTTCCTTTCTTTTACATCCCGAGTTACCATATTCAAAACCCTTTGTTTTAGTTCATTCTGATATTTGGAGACCTTCGTGCACCACAGGCCTCTGTGGTGCTCGTTATTTTGTTACATTTATTGATGATTTCTCTCGTTTAACTTGCGTATATCTTCTCAACGACCGGTCTCAAATATTATATGTCTTTTCAAAGTTTCACGCTGAGATCGTTAATCAGTTCAATGCTAAAATACATATTTTGAGAAATGATAATGCTCAAAAATATATTTCTCATCAATCTACGCATTTTAATGAAACTCATGGCATTATTCATCAAACCTCTTTTGTCACCACTCCTCAACAAAATGGGGTTGCGGAACGAAAAATTGGGCCAATTTTAGCTATAACTCGTGCTCTTATGATTGACTTGCACGTTCCAAAACCTTTTTGGGGATATGCTATTCTTACAGGTAATTATCTCATAAATAGAACAACTTCTCGAGTTTTGGATGACAATTTTTTATAAGGTCATGTTTCCTGATAAGGATAGTTATCTTGGTTACTCTCGGACCCAAAAAAGATACAAGTGTTACAGTCCCTTATTATGGAAGCACTTCGTGAGTGTCGACGTAACATTCTTTGAGACAATCCCATATTATTCCTTTGAAAGTGGACATGTACAGCCATAGTTGTCAAACTCGTACGAGTCGCGATACGAATCGCACGAGTCAATTCGATTCAGGAACAAAACAATTCGCAACAACATAGTGAATCACAATCAGTATAGAATCATGACCGAATCGTGGAATCGTATCTTGAATCACATGAATCTTACGAGTCGCGATACGAATAAGATTCTGAATTTCTGGATTTTTGTGTTTCGTTTTTGGGTTTCTAAATTATTTTTGGTTTCGTTGTTCGGTTTCTGGGTTTCGTTTTTGCATTTCTGCATTTTTGGGTTTTATTTCTGGGTTCCTGGGTATCATTTTTGGATTTCGTTTTTGGGGTTTTGGGTTTCCGATTGGTTGGTTGATTTTTTGTGAATTATTTTTTATAGGTGGAGATAAAAAGCAAGAAAATAGACCGACCCGACATGGGAGCATTGTACCCGTATTGGTGATGCTAGGTTGAAGTTGTGTTGCAATTAGTGCAAGAGAGAATTTTGGGGTGGAGTGCATCTAATGAAAAATTACTTGGCATGTACACGCGTTAATGTGCAATAATGTACTCAAGTTTCCGAAGGTGTTAAGAAGTTTTTCATGCAATATCTAGGGAAATAACAACAAAAAGGTGAGGATATTGAAATAGATGCTTATGTTGTTAAAGGGAAGGGAAAAGTCAAACAACAAATCATGAGTGGGAATCGGACCCGTATCTCTTTCAATAGAAAAGAGTGTCTTTCCTTTTAGATCACAATAATCATCATTTCAAGGAAGAAAACACACTTCTATGGTTATATAAGCTTAAATAACACATCTTTAAAATTTTGACCGAATCTTTACGATTCACGATTCTATAAATGGTCATTTTGATTTACGATACGAATCCCGGTTTAACAACCTTGGTTACAACCACCAGTGTTGACTAATCTTGATCAATCTCCTTGTTCTGAGCTTGTCACCCGACCACCGATTACGTAAGTCTATGTTCGTCGTTCTTTCGTTGTTACTCCATCGTTGGGTCATACCGCTCTGTCTTTTGTACCCCCATCATCTCCTCCAGCGTCTGCGGATCATGATCTCGATCGTCCTATTGCTCAACGTAAAAGTATTCGTTCCTGTACCTGTCATCCTATCTCCCAATTTGTTTCTTATAATCATTTATCTCTATCTTTTCGTGCTTTTTCTGTGTCTCTGTCCTTTGTTTCTGTTCGTAAATCTTATCAGGAGGCTATTTCTCATCCTGGATGGCTTTCTGCTATGGAAGAAGAAATGCACACTTTGTCCTTGAATCATACTTGAGATCTTGTTCTCAAGCTTTCTGGAGCTCATATTGTGGGTTGTCAGGTGTTATTTGTCAAACACAATCCTGATGGTACTCTTGATCGTCTGAAAGCTCGTCTATGAGCTTGATTACACTGAAACTTTTTCTCCGATTGCCAAACTCAATTCTGTCTGCATTTTTATATATCTGGCATCCAACCTTGATTGTCATCTCCATCAGCTTAATGTCAAGAATGCTTTTCTTCATTGAGATCTTTCTGAGACAGTCTATATGGTTCAACCACCCGGTTTTGAGTCCAGGGAGAGTTTGTGTGTCATCTTCGCAAATCTATCTATGTCCCCAAACAATCTCCCCGAGCTTGGTTCAGCAAATTCGGTAGCACCGTCGTGTCTCATGGTATGACTCGAAGTCAAGCTAATCATTCTGTATTCTTTAAAAAGACCACTCGTGGTATTGTGATTCTCGTGGTATATATGAATGATATTGTCATCACTAAGAGCGACAATATTGAGATTCGAGTATTGATTCGTCACATTTGTTACAGTTTTCTCAGTAAGGATCTTGACAGACTTCGGTATTTTCTTGGCATTGTGGTTGCTAGTTCCAAAACAGGCATCAATTTATTACAAATAAAATACACTCTCGATCTTTTGAAGGATACAAGTTATTTAGGTTCTAAACATGTTGCTACTCCCATGGAGACTAATGTTGAACTCTTGCATAAAGATGATGAGTTAGTTGGTAATCTTGAGATATATCGGAGACTTGTGAGTAAACTTATTTATTTCACTATTACTCGACCTGATATTTCCTATGCAGTCAGTATTGTCAGCCAATTTATGACTTGTCCTTGAGTACCTCATATAAAAGACGTTCGCATCTTAAAGTACCTTAAAAATGCACCTGGACGAGGACTTTTTTACAAATCATTGGGACACCTTCGTATCGAAGGATATACAAACGCTGATTGGGCAGGGTCTCCTGCTGATCGTCGCTCTATCACTGGTTATTGCACATTTATAGGTGGCAATCTTGTGACATGAAAAAGTAAGAAACATTCAATTGTTAGAGGATTTTTCCGTGTCGTTGAAAACGGAAAAGCTAACCAGACATTAATAATTTGTAAACACGAAAATAAACACTCTAATTAGTAAAGTGGATAAGTCTGAGGTCGATCTGCAGGGAAATGACAGAGTTGAGAGAATTTACTTTGTAAAGAAGTTTAGGTTTGCGATAGATACAGTAGGTCGCTAGCCTTTGTTTTTGTTTATAAAATCTAAGAAAACTAAATCATAAGACAAAGAAAGAAGAAAACTAATTAAATTAAGCGGAATGGCTACGGGAGTTCTAAAACCTAACTTAGGTCATGCTAGACTTCTCCAATGACAACACGGAGGGATCACGACATAGGACGTCCCAAAAAATGTTTGGCTATTAAGCACAAGTTACGGGTCAAGAGATGGCACGGAGACTAGAATTCGGCTCTCTAGTCCAACTTACACCTCGGGCGACATAACTAAAAACACGGACTGTACATGGCACAAACCGTCAAGGAGGTTAACGACCCTTGGTTGGACCCGAGGTGAGATCCACATCCTCCTAACCCCTATGGTACCTCAAGACTACAATTCACTAAAGATTTGTGATTTTCTAGAGAGATTGGATCAATGCGACATTTTGTCGAACACCTAGCGGGACTCGCTATAAGCATGGGCCGTGTCAATGTTCATTGTCTACGGCCTATCAAATAGATTAACATCACTAAGTTAAGACCCTAAGACATGATCCTAGTCCACTCTAGGTGGAATTCGTCCATTGAGGCATTTTATCGAACACGTAGCGGCACCAAGCATGTGATGTGCCACTATTCATGCCTACAACCCATCAAGGTGATTAACACCAGTAGACTTAGACCCTATATATGGACTCAATACATCCACAAACACAATAATTAAGCCTAAACATGGAAGAATCCAACGTAACCCAAGACAAACCAAGGAAGTTAGCCATCCATTAACACTATACTACAACTATTAATACAATAAATACAAACAAAACACAACATAGGAAATGGAATACGAAATATATTAAAACACAAGGCATAAAATGAAGTACATAGATAGAGAGAGGAGGAGAAGCCTTACAACATTAAAGGAAAATAAATCGCCCCAAACTACGTGAATGGACCATGAAAATGAAGAAGAAGGGAGGTATAGAGAGAAGCTTTCCACCCCAAACCCTAATACAAACTAAAACTAAAACCTAACTATTCATAAAATCGGACTATACAAAGTATATATACTTCCCCACTCAATAATTATAAATCTGCCATTAATGAAGTGAAAATCTGCAGAATTACAAAGAGGGACCGGTCCCCGTAGGTACAAGGAACAGGTACCCATTTTATTTTTTGGTCTACTGGAATAGAGGGACCGGTCCTCGTAGGTACAAGGGACCGGTACCCTTCCTCAGATTTGCCTTTCTGCCTTGATTTTCCTCTTGTATTACCGGGAATACGGGCCCCGATTATCGAAAATTGAAGTTGTGGCTCCCCTCCTCTCTTTGCTGCTCTACCGGCCGAACATTACTCATTTTTTGGAAATTGGGGAGGGACCGGTCCCCGTAGGTATGGGGGACCGGTACCCGGGTCACAGTTGGCCTTATGTTCTGATTTTTCGGAAGATGGCATGGGCATGTATTCCTTCTTTTCTGGTAATTGGTGCTGGATTTTCGGAAATTGGCACTGTGGTGCCTCATTGTTGCTCTAACCTTCACCTCATGGCTCGGGTTGGTATCGCGGGCTTCCGGACTCATCCGTGGATCGCTAAATAACCTGAAAAACATGAAATGACTAGAAAACAAGGAAAACGTAAATATGAACTAAATATAAATAAATAAACAAAGAAGTAAAACAAAAAGGGAAAGAAATAGACACAAAAACTACAAAATAACGTGTCTATCATACCCCCAACTTATCGTTTGCTAGTCCCGAGCAAACTCACACTACGACTCGATCTAACTAACAAGGAAAGTAAATAATAGATCCTTTGAATCCCTGGGAAGTCCCGATAGGACGAGTAGGGTCTTTTGAGGGTTTTTAGTAATGATCACCCACAAAACATAGTAAACTACTTTTACATGGCAAACCAAGCATGCAAGTAAACTCAAAACACAAGAAGAACATGGATTCTTAAAAAGACATGCGGACAAACAAAGTTCAACATGCTAACAAATACAAAAAACAAGTCATGGCACCAAAGTCTAACGTGTGTGTGCAAGGCCTTTCGTCGCAAGTGAGACACAACCCAAAAGTCTATCCGGATCGAGTCTCGACCTCAAATCGCACCGTGTCATGCACTCAACAAAATAAGACTCTTGAAACATGGCTGCATACTCAAACTCTCATATGTGCGGGCGGAAGATATAAATAATGAAAATCAAAACATTCCGCACATTGTGACACGAAAGAAGGCTCTATATAAGTGGATACAATCTCATGACTAGGAATGCATAGCAAAGGGAAAATGTTTTTTTTTCTAAATCGACACAACACAAGTGATTCTTGCCTAAAGGATCAAATAGGTCTTTTCGGTTATAACGCAAGGTATTGGGAATGTATCAGACACGTATCAGACATGTATCTCACACGTATCGGGCTAAGGGTTTACTTTGAATGCTTGAGAATAGACATATACAAATGATAAGAGGGCAAATCAATAAACAGTGCCCTCGTCAACTAAATTACTCCTCATTTCTCTTTTACTTTTCAACTACGCTATATTCATTTTTCTATTTCTCAACCTCCAATACATCCCAAGAACATGAAGAATAATGTTTCTTATTTACAAATGAAGAGGTGCCCCCCAAACTTATTTGGTTTCTAATTTTTGGAATTTTCTTTTTCTTGGGGAAGGTATACCAGCAATGAATACATAAACATAAACCACCTTATATCCCAAAATACATCTTCAACATAATTGTTTAGCCATACTCAAAGCAAAAATATGAGATTTTATGGCTCAATCAAGAAAATGGTTCATGTAAGGAGGCTCAAGTGGGCTAACAAGTGGTATATGCAAGAAGGAAATGAACCAGCACAAAAGATCAAAGACCGCCTAAAATCCTTTCCTAAGGCCAACAACAACTGTGCATGCCAACCCAAAAGATATAACGATGATAGTGAATTCCCAATTTTAAATGAAAGTTAATGAGATCAACAACTAGTAAGATTTTGTTTTCGTGACAACTGGAGTTTGCTTGACACCACTCCAAGGAAAGATAAGGCACTAAGCTCACTTGGGCATAAGTCTCTACTAAACTAGCCTTCTAGACAATCGAGGTACGACTCACAAACGACTCAAGCCTATTTTTTTGATGAAGTGCAAGGAAGTTAAAAACTAAGTGCCAAAACAAGTTATTGCAACAAGCTAGCAAAATGAACTAAGATGCCACCTACAAGTCCTATAAAAGGCTTAACAAATTGCTACTCATGTCATAGAGTTAACTCACAAAATTTCAAAATCTATGCAAAAGTAATTCACTATCTAAATTAACGAATCCGTCACGTGGATGAAACGAGTTATACTTTTCTCTCTGCTTTAAGAGGGAAAATAAAGACAGACGACTATACTAGACAGTCGATTCAAAATTTTTAAATTTTTTAGAACTCTAAAATGGGACTAAAAAGCAAAAAGAAACAAAAGATATGGCACAAGCATGCGAAATATGCGCCACTCCCCCCAACTTAAATTGTGCAATGTCCTCAGTGTATAAGACAGTAAATAAAAGGAAAAAGAGCAATGTACCTTCGGGGTGGAATGTCGACCACCCTATACCCCGACCAAGAAAGGAGATTTAGCATCATTACCTCAAGTTGTCGTCGATAATGCTTCCAATGCTCAAGGCAAGAATCCTACAAAGACTAAAATACCACTACAACTACAAGATAAACGATTAGTCCAAAATTGCTTGCTAATGGTAGCCAAGCGTACAAACATCGATTTTATTTAAAGATAGTACGAGTTCTCACGCGACTCTCCACGAGTAGTACTTTTCTAACCGCTATTCTCACTTAAATAGTGCATTATAGAAGGAAATCTCTCGGTATTTCGGGATATGTCGTTACTTAACAGGTGATGCCTCCCACTTTGTGGAGAAACACCCCAATCAGCTTTTACTACCATCCTTACTTTATCGGGGTAATTCCAGATAATACATTACTAAGGATAGAATAACGGACGACTATACCGGACCGTCCATAGCCGTTCGAACACGGCGAACACTAGAGGTATCACAACCTCCAAGGATTTATTGTCTCCTAGACATTATGGAATTTTTTTCATTATTAAAAGAAATGAAAAATTAAGGGGAAAGGAAAAAGAACTATGCCTCAAAGACGAGGCAACAACTGAGAAAGTGACCCTTTAAATTGGAGGATCACATTCAGATGATGACCTCCCTCGGGGTCGTAGCACGTGGTGAACCATCTCACCCCATTTCTAAAGAATGGATGCCGCCAAAGCCATAAAAATAAATACTTGAATATAAGGGGGTTTGGCGACGCTTCAAGAACAAATAATCAACCACCCTACCATCACGGATGTCATTGGCTTTCAAGGCATTGCCCATATGGATATAACATGGAACATAACTCGTAAGGAGTTGGTCAACGCCAAGAAAAATCAATCATCACTAAGGCAAGCACATGAGGTGGTGGTAGAAAAGGCACACAAGGAAAAGTAGGCACTTTGACAACCGGAATTGAAGGCTCGACCCCAAAGATGGACTTCCCAAGAGGTGTCATGAAAATAAGTGCAACATATGCACACTCGATGGGCTCTTGGCAAATACTAGGCGTTTCGGGCTCAATGGGCAAGGTGTCAACAACATATACATTCTCTCCACGCCTAAAGTCCACCTCTAACTCCTCATCACTCTCATCATAAGGGTAACTCGAAGTATGCCTTTCGGGATGGGTGAGAGGAGTGACATTATCGGGCTTGGGGAGCGACCCTATCGTGGCTTGGACCATTAGGGTGGAATGAGAAATCCCCACCTCCGGATGTTCAAGGATAGTAACCTCCTCGAAAGTAAGGCATGCCTTCTCCAAGGGGTCGGTGGGTTGGGCCAACTCAAAGTATGGGACATCAAAGTCCACTTGGCACGAGGAGTTAAGGGCCGCGATGTTGTTGCAACTTTGAAGAAATTGTTGCAAAGTATCCTCAAGAGAAGATGAGTGCGGTGTTTGGTACTCAAAAGTTGCTTCCGGAGGACAATGTTCATAAAATCCCAAGGGTGGCTCTGAATAATAAGACTCGGGAGGAGCCACCACAACATTGTCGGGAGCATTATTTGTATTGCAACCTTGGAGAAATGTTTGCAAGACATTATCCACTTTAATTGCACGAGAATTTTGGAGAAATAATTGCAAGGTATCCGTGATCAGTGGTTCGCATGAATATGACTCCTCTTCGGACCATTGTCTCGGGTATTGGTTGGTTGGATCTAAATGGTAGAATTATTGTGGAGCCATTTCACTGTGGTACAAATATGAGGGGATGAGTGGTTCTTGTGAAATCTCACATTCCCGATAAAAGTTAGAGTAGCCATGCCACTCTTGACAAGATGGATCTGTGAATGGAGGGTAGGACTCCCAAACTTGTTGATTCATGGCTTCCCAAGGGTTTTAATAATCATTCATGGGATAATTACCGGAAGCCATGGTCAATCAATGACTCTTTTTTTGGTTTTTGATTTTATAAAACAAGAACAAGAAGAAATAAAATAAAAGGGATATGTGCGGTGGAGCAAAAGAAAATTTCTAAACTAGCAAAAACTCAACTCAACTACAATTTCCCGGCAACGACGCCAAAATGCTTGTGGACTTTTCCGTGTCGTTGAAAACGGAAAAGCTAACCAGTCATTAATAATTTATAAACACGAAAATAAACACTCTAATTAGTAAATTGGATAAGTCTGAGGTCGATCTGCAGGGAAATGACAGAGTTGAGAGAATTTACTTTGTAAAGAAGTTTAGATTTGCGATAGATGCGGTAGGTCTCTAGCCTTTGTTTTTGTTTATAAAATCTAAGAAAACTAAATCATAAGACAAAAAAAGAAGAAAACTAATTAAATTAATTGGAATGGCTACGGGAGTTCTAAAACCTAACTTAGGTCATGCTAGACTTCTCCAATATCCCATGACAACACGAAGGAGGGATCCCGGCATAGGACCTGCCACAGAATGTTTGGCTATCAAGCACACGTCACGGGTCAAGAGATGGTACGGAGACTATATTTCGGTTCTCTAGGCCAACTAACACCTCAGTCGACATAACTGAAAGCACATAGTGTATATGACACAAACCGTCAAGTAGGTTAACGACCCTTGGTTGGACCCGAGGTGAGATACACATGCTCCTAACCCCTATGGTACCTCAAGATTACAATTCACTAAAGATTTGTGGTTTTCTAGAGAGATTGGATTAATGCGACATTTTGTCGAACACCTAGCGGGACTCGCTATAAGCATGGGCCGTGTCAATGTTCATTGTCTACGGCCTATCAAATAGATTAACATCACTAAGTTAAGACCCTAAGACATGATCCTAGTCCACTCTAGGTGGAATTCGTCCATTGAGGCATTTTATCGAACACGTAGTGGCACCAAGCATGTGATGTGCCACTATTCATGCCTACAACCCATTAAGGTGATTAACACCACTAGACTTAGACCCTATGTATGTACTCAATACACCCACAAATACAATAATTAAGCCTAAACATAGAGCAATCCAACATAACCCAAGGCGTGGGGTGCTAGTCACCCCATGGGTAAACCAAGGAGGTTAGCCCTCCATTAACGCTATACTACAACTATTAATGCAATAAACACAAACAAAACACAACATAGGAAATGGAATACGAAATTTATTAAAACACAAGACATAAAATAAAGTACATAGATAGAGAGAGGAGGAGAAGCCATACAACATTAAAGGAAAAGAAATCGCCCCAAACTACGTGAATGAATCTTGAAAATGAAGAAGAAGGGCGGTATAGAGAGAAGCTCTCCACCCCAAACCCTAATACAAACTAAGACTAAAACCTAACTATTCATAAAATCGGACTATACAAAGTATATATACTCCCCCCACTCAATAATTATAAATCTGCCATTAATGAAGTGAAAATCTACAGAATTACAAAGAGGGACCGGTCCCCGTAGGTACAAGGGTCCGGTACCCATTTTATTTTTTGGTCCACTGGAATAGAGGGACCGGTCCTCGTAGGTACAAGGACCGGTACCCATTTTATTTTTTGGTCCACTGGAATAGAGGGACCGGTCCCCGTATGTACAAGGGACCGGTACCCTCCCTCAGATTTGCCTTTCTGCCTTGATTTTCCTCTTGTATTACTGGGAATACGGTCCCGATTATCGAAAATTGGAGCTGTGGCTCCCCTCCTCTCTTTGCTGCTCTACCGAAAGATCACTACTCATTTTCCAGAAATTGGGGAGGGACCGGCCTCCGTTTGTATGGGGTACCGATACCCATGTAACGACCCATCCCAATAATCATTTAATTTAAAACAATTATTGGACGAATAACGTTACAAAGAACACCTCAAGATCAAAAACCCAAGTCTTGATAATTAAAACCTCAAGAGATACACTCATCACAAGATACAATTAAGCAAAAGCCTTATGAACTTCAGGATAAAACATCATCTCACCACAATCATAACCATATAATACTTCTAGTACAGCGGAAGACTACATCTCACAAATTCCAAAATATAACAACTCTGACAACTACTAGCAACAACTAGTACAAGGCTACACTGCCTGAAAAAGTAAAGCAACTACTACAACTGAATAAGCCTAACATGCTACACAACTAACAAACAAAAAGGGACTGTCAAAACTAGCCAGCACAACCACCTGCTATAAACTGCCAAGCCCACTGAAAGGACTAACACTGCTTCAAGCTTGACTGTAGTGGACCCGATCCTCAAGCCTCCAAATTCTGGATTTCCAAGCCAAAATAAAAGAAAGACACAAGCAAAGAAATCCAGAGTTTGTTAGATATGACATCTAAACATATGACTAACAAGAAATGAATTAACATAATGGAATAACTTGAATTAATAACATAAAGTAAGCTAACATAAGCATTAAATTCATATTTATTCCCATTCGCATTTTTTCGAAGTCTTACATTCTTTTATCTTTATCTTATTCATATGATTCCATTTCTCGATTCAATGACAACTCAAATAATCATTCTTTTCTTATTATTGCAAGTCATTGCCCAAGGAGGGGGACAAATCTAAGGAACTGTCCATCCTACTCAACGTCTACCACGTAAGTGTGTCCAAGCAACGGTCAACGTACGAAGGGTGTGAAATGTCCTCTACAACTAGTCCTTAACATCTAAGGATATACATAGAGTTATTCTACCTCAAGTGCCATCTTCAATGTAATCTAAATTCCTTTTTTTTTGATATGTACTTCTAGCAATACCACTATTTATATGTGTACAAAACAATGATATTTAACATGATCCTCTTTACTTAGAATGATTATTACTAATTGA
>NMUG010002518.1:0-15893 GCA_002855965.1 Monotropa hypopitys | reverse complement strand
TATTGGAACTTATTGGTCACAATCGAATCAATTGGAAGAATTTAATAACTTATTAGTTCTATTTCTTTTGAATGGTCAATGTGGAGTTTTTTGAAAAGATAATCACACTTGGAGTCTAGAGTCGAATGTTAACCAATGATTTGATTTAAATGGCATTGAGATTTAAAGAGATCCCTATGCATGCACATTTCACATTCCTTTCCTTAACACACATGCACCCCAAATGTAGAGACCATTGGATATAGATTTCTCTACTAGGCTGTTGCCTAACCCTATATTTTTTAGGTACTTGGCTTTACCTTGGATTGGAGTTGCACCTTTTGGACTCCCTGTCGGGCATTAGAGCTTACCCCATAGTAGATGATATGTTGTTTTCTTATTCATCTATTGTACCTTTATTCATTCATCTCAGTTGTAAAAATTGTAAAGATTTATACTCATATTTCATTTCACTGCCTGTGATTTTATCATCTGTATCTCATTCATCCTTGTATAATTATGAGTGTTAGTTATTTTACTTCCACACTTTTATTATAATTGTTTAAAAAATAGTTTAAATTTTTTGGGTTGTTACAATTGGTATCAGAGCCTTCATTTTGAAAACTTAGGGACTTGGGGGAGACATTTAGTCTCAAATGGGTGCATTGGCGTGTGTAACGGTTCAGAAATTTATAAAACATTTATCAGAATTGTGTTTTTATAAACAATGAAAATAGAAGATTTTATTGATTAAAAGCAAGTTTTCATAATAAAATATGAAGGTTGAGGCCCGATAGATGATAATCTAGTGGTTTGGAGCGGTGTGAATCCCCTGTATTAAGTTGGTATGATTTTAGGTTGTTCCGGCAATGTGCCGAGAGTCTTCTAGGCCTATTATGACCTCGAAGTATTTTCTGAACGTGAATGCATTATTCATGAAAGTTGTAGAGAATTTCATTAGGAATCCAAAGCAACTTGAATCGTCTCAATCGGAGGTCGGACGAAGAAGTTATGACCGACATAAGGTTATGTTTGCAAATGTTGCAAAATTTCGAGCGTCGACCGGTCTACGTTACCGTTTTCGACCGATCGTGGTTTTATAGTGGGCTCTATTTTATGGTCTCGACTAGTCGAGTGAGTCTCTGTCGACCGGTCACCGTGTGTTAATTTTGCTACAGATAGCTTAAGTGAAGGGCAATGTGGTCTTTTCACCTTGGGGCATATATATATATATATATGTTTATATGCGTGTGAAGGGTATTTTGAAGCCCAGATTTCATCCTCTCCCTCTCCCTCTCCCTCTCTCTCCTCCGAAATGCTCTCCCTCTTTCTCTCAAACTCTCCCAAACTCTACTTCTCCCTTAGATCTCGTCAAATCTATCGAGCTTTTGGGGAGATCGTCTTCACAAACGTCGACAAGCACGACAATGGCTACGCACCTATGGTCTCGGATTGCGGTGGTATGAAGGATCCCTCACCTAGGGATTTCGAGGTTCAATGGATTCCGGTGGGTAATATCTCTCTACTCCCTCGTATGTATGTGTGTATGCATATAGGTTGTGTATCTCGTGGCCTTGGGTTGGATTTCGTCATTGGTAGCCTAGGATTGGTCTAGGTATGTCGTAGATGATTGTTGGTAATGATTTGGGTGTGGTATATTGCTTGGTGACCTTGATTTGGGACATCTAGAGGATGTAGTCATCAAGTATTCGAAAAAATTCCCCTTAGAGTTATCGATCATTTTCTGGCAAAATTATAGTCGTGGACTTTATTGTACAAGTAATCAGGATGAACGATTGGTCAAATTGGGTCTTGAACGTCATTGTAGGCCCTTTGGATTTTGTCAAATACTTAGTGTTCGATGAAATTCCCACTAGGGACATTGAAGTGAAATTGAGTTTGATGGAACCTCTTGGGTATTGTGGTGACTTGTACGAATGGGTTTGGACCTTCCTTGGTGTCGCTAAGGTTAGAAGTATTTCAAATGGTTTCGTCTTCCAAAATTTCCGTCAAGGTCATGTATTGGAATAATTTCATGAAATGAATGGTTGTTGGCCTTGGTGGTCTTGGTGACTACATTGTCGGCTTTGGTTGGTATGCCCTTGATGTAGTCAAGGAGGAAGGGTAACTTGAGAAATTGTACGTAATACACCTAATGTATGCTCAATATGGGGAATGGGTCCTATGAGCATCACCCTTTCTCAACTATGAATCCATCACTTCGATTTCACCTAATTTAATAACAATGATCATGTGAGGAGTGGTTTGGATTGTCGTCTCACATAAGGGTACCAACTTGGGAATTGGGATGTGTGATTGCCCCAACCCTTTTTATCAATTTGTTTTTGAACTATCTGGGATTAGGGGAAGGCAGCCTTGACCCGTGTGTTTTTTATGTTGGTACCTATCCGGGTTTAGGATATTCTTTCCCTACCCGTAGGTGTGATTGCGTGTGTGATACCTGGTGTGACCCCTTGAGCTACCAAGTGGGAATAATGATGTTTCGGTTTTGTATGAGTCCTGTGTGACTCCCTTGTGTCGCCAAGGGGGAAGACCGGTAGGGACGTTTCTACAGTGTCTTGGTACATAGCCCCTTGCTGGTCATCGAGTAAGTGGGACCCCTTGCTTCGGTCTTGTGGGAATATTGTGTGTCGGACTAGTGCGACCTCCAAGTACATGACCCACCTAGTCGACGAGGTGGGTATTGTTGGAAAGGATAGCTTGGGCTCCTATAATTTGTCATATGGAGACAATATGGAAGTAATTGATTTATAATTAAAAATCTACCTAAATGTCCAATATGTTCTAAAGTTAAATAAGAATCGAATCTACAACAATGTTCTTGGTAATTTGGGCAGTTAGGTGGTAGATTGGTTTGAGGTTGCATCCTTGTGGCCTCTTGTGCTACCTTGGTTCAATTGGTGGTTGCCTCACTCTAGTGATTGCATTGTGGTCTTGGTTGTAATGGTCTCTTGGGTTACCTTAGTACGGTTTTGGAGGTTGTCCCACTTTAGATGTACACTAGTTTTATTGGGTTGTACTTCACTGTTGGTCTTAATGGATTACACTTTGTTGTTGGTTGGTATTTAGAGTATCACTTGGCTTGCATGGTCGGTTGTGTGCTAATGTTTGGGTTTGCCTTGAGGTTGTGTTACACCTTTACTCGAGTTGGGTTTCCTTTATCCCATTTGTTTTCGTTTGTGTGTGGACACTTAGGCACGCACCCGCAGGTGCATGCTTGGTAGTAGTTAGGGGTTTTCCTACTGACCCATGGTTTGCTCAGACCCTCCTTTCTTTCCTTTTTCCAGGACTTGTTTGTAGGGCTTGTTGTGACTATGGACTTGGGGTTTGGCTTGCTGCTGGATCCTTGGGAGCTTGCCGCCTTAGTCTACCTTGTAATTGTTTTCCATGTACTTTTGTTTCAGTTGTAGTAGCCAGATGTTTTACCTTTTCTTCTTTTCTCTATACTTTGTTTTGTAGTCGCTATAGTTAGTTGATGTATTTATTCTTTCACACTCTGTATTTCCTTCATAGTCTCTTTATTGTATCGCATGATGTGTAATGGTTACTTCGACTGGATGTACTCGAATAATAATAGTTAATGCCCGTTTCTCTTTTCTTGTTATTTAAAATGTTCTCAAAAAAATATGGTTTGAAAATCCGGGCCGTTACAATTGGTATCAGAGCTTCCGGTTCGAATACCTTGGAACCTTGGGGAGACACTTAGTCTCTTTGGGTTCTTAATACATATTCCATAAACCTTTGTTGCTCATGCATATTGTGCACTTTTTGTGTCCTCTTCTTGGGTGTTGTTCTCATTTCGTGGATACTGACTCCTTCCGGTCCTGTGGAAGTTGAGTGCTATTCTTGTATTGCAAGATAGTTGCATTGTAGTGGTTGCACGTCCTTCTTCCTTCATTCTTTGTATTTTGATGCATCTTCTACCACTCATGTCTAGTCTTAGTTTCTCCTATGTTAGTAGGGTAGAGTTGGTGGTCAGTGTCATAATGGAAGTCCCTGGAGGTATTCGGGATTTCTTTTGTGGCTATTTCCTATCTATGTGTTCGGGAGGTGAAATCTTGGTCTTGATGGCATGTTGTGTTAGGTCATTGGTGACCCTGACCTTAGTTTGTGTTGGATGCATCCGCTTGGGTCCTCCTATCCTTGGGAGTTCGAGTATTTTCTCATTCTAGAGTGTCGATTCTAGTTTAGTTATGGGAAATTTGGGTATGTTGGCCTCTCCGGGTTGAGTTTTTTCCCCTTATCTTATAGAAAATCTTGAGGTGTTGCTGAGATTTTTGAATGTTTCTCTTTAAGGGGTATGACCCATTGGTCATAATCTTTGATAGGATTGATTTAGTTTGGATAGCTTTGAGTCCAAGTCGATGTTTTGAGTTTGTCTCGTGTTAGTCATTGGCTTTAGGTGCGATTCTTAGTGCATTTGCTCTCGTTTAATGCTCCATCTTGTGGTAGAAGTGGTCATTTTGATCATTTGGAGTTCTATATCCGATGACCGTCTATTGGCCTTAAACCTATTGTTTATTTGGAGTTTAGTTGATTAATGGATTTGTGTGCACGTGCCATAATTGTCTTCGTAATTCTCCTCGTTAGGTGATCCTATAGAGTTTCTTTTTTGTATGTTAACTCATGAAAGAAGCAATGTATGGTGGAGCGCGATTGCAACAACAAGAAGAGATGTCCCGTGAGTCCCGATGCAATATGGGCCATCTTCCTAAAATATTCTTTTGGATGGTATGTCTTAGGACGAGCTTGAAACTACCTCTGGTGACCATTGCTTTCCAAATTTCTTTCGTGTGAAGTTGATGTTGCAGTTTGAACCTTTGGTTTTGGATGGCAAGACTGTCTCCCAACCTATTTTCAAAATCCAAATCTTGTTCTGTTTTACATTTGAGTTAATTAACCCCGGGAATTATAAGTGTAGAAGGTTGAATTCAATTTATTTCTTTCTATTCGACCATTCATTGTGGGGTAGTGGAATTATGATCTAGTGATCCTTTTATTGACATTTTGTGGGATTGAGTTGAAATCCTTCTTGTACGTATTACTTGCTGTACTTCCTCCTTGATCCATTGAAGAATTTGTTGACTCTCTGATGGCATCGTTGAGGTATATCTCGTGAATGTATATGTAAGACCTATTGAACCCTCCTTGATGGTAATTCTTTGAACTTCATCTCGTTGGATGCAAGTTGTAGAATTTCCTTGTTCCTTGTAATACCACATTCGAGTTGTTTTTCCATGTTGTAAGTCACCCACCCGATGTAGTGCCTCCTTTTGGCCTTTTTGTTGGGCGACTTGTGGTGATGTTATGTCATTTCTAATTTTGGTAGAAATTTCCCTTGTTCGAGGAAATTCGTGTTCTTGTGTTTGTCTCTCTATTGATGTTGCACCCTTGGTTGGAATGCTAGTGGTTTTATTTTGTTGCGAAGCTTTAGAGAAATAAGAATTATCCATTTTTCTTCCGTATTAGTTTGGTGTGGAATATCATAATAATTCTCGATAAGACATTCATGGACCACGAATATGTGCGCCCATTTGGCCGTGGCAAATCCTTTGTGATGTTCCTATGATTGCCCTTTTGTTTAAACTCACTCTTTCGTTTAGATTTGTTCTTTCGATTTTGTTTTATCTAAACCATATTGTGAATTGCGGATTCACCCTCGTAATTCATTGTTGAACTTCCATTTGTAGTTGAGTGATATCTTATGGTTCATCCCACTCCACTTCCTAGAAAAGTTGTTCCTTGGGAAACTGATGATCTGTTGGTCATTTCTTTTTGTGTTCCACCCTTGACTCGATGGTTGGTGATACGTTGTTGTTGTGGAACTCTTTTTGAAATAAGAAATCTTGACTCCTATGACTTCTTCACCTATTGCAAGTTGGTATTGATCGAGTATTGCTTCAATCGTTGTGAAAGAGCTGTAGTTCAATCGATCGTGGATTTCTTGAATTGTGGGGAGTTGGGTACGAATGCATTTTTAAGGCTAGACTTGGTGCAAGTATGATGCTATGCCATGTTGATTGGGCTAGCATATATGCATTTTGGCGTGTGTGAATTTTTTTTGTGGTTATGTGATATATGTTTGATGTGCGTGAATTGGTTTGAGAAGAGCTACCGGCCAGGGCATCTCAAAACAAATCACCAATGTCATACGGTTATCGCTATAGGGTGTATGTGTTGTGTTGTGTGTGTGTGTGTGTGTGTGAATAAACATCATAGTACATGCGGGAAATCGTGGGTGTAGGTGCGATGACGCATGTCCTTTGGCATATCGGCATGTCCTTGGCATATCGGCGTGTCCTTTGGTGTATCGGCGTATCCTTTGGCATATCGGTGTGTCCTTGGCGTATCGGTATATCTTTGACATATCCGTAGCATGTTCATTGGTGTATGGATTACGAAACATACCCGTGCAATATTTTTTTGTCATAAATGATCCATTGGGTGTTGGTGCTTAAGCGTTTCTATGCTTGACCTTGCATCCGTCAAGTAGCATGCTCTCGTTGGTTATCGCCTCAGTAGGATATCGCTTGCTCTCTCTTTTGGATTCTATGTCCTGTTGTATTTCTACCCTATGTAATTTCGAGGATGAAATTTCTTTAAGGGGTATGAATTGTAATGGTTCAGAAATTTATAAAATATTTATCAGAAATGTGTTTTTATAAACAATCAAAATAGAAGATTTTATTCATTAAAAGCGAGTTTTCATAATAAAATATGAAGGTTGGGGCCCGATAGATGATAATCTAGCAGTTTGGAGTGGTGAGAATCCCCGGTATTGAGTTGGTATGATTTTAGGTTGTTCTGACAATGTGCCGAGAGTCGTCTAGACCTATTATGACCTTGAAGTATTTTCTGAACGTGAATGCATTATTCATGAAAGTTGTAGAGAATTTCATTAGGAATCCAACGCAACTTGAATCGTCTCAATCGGAGGTCAGACGAAGATGTTATGGCCTACATAAGGTTATGTTTGCAAATGTTGCAAAATTTCGAGCATCGACCGGTCTACGTTACCATTGTCGACCGGTCGTGGTTTTACAGTGGGCTCTATTGTATGGTCTCGACCGGTTGAGTGAGCCACTGTCGACCAGTCGTCGTGTGTTAATTTTGCTGCGGACAACTTAAGTGAAGGGCAATGTGGTCTTTTCACCTTGGGCATATATATATATATGTGTTTATATGCGTGTGAAGGGCATTTTGAAGCCTAGATTTCATCCTCTCCCTCTCTCTCCTCCGAAATGCTCTCCCTCTTTCTCTTAAACTCTCCCAACCTCTACTTCTCCCTTAGATCTCATCAAATCCGTCGAGCTTCCGGGTAGATCGTCTTCACAAACGTCGATGAGCACGGCAATGGCTACGCACCTATAGTCTCAGATTGCGGTAGTATGAAGGATCCCTCACCTAGGGATTTTGAGGTTCAATGGCTTCCGGTGGGTAATCTCTCTCTACTCCTTCGTATGTATGTGTGTGTATATAGGTTGTATATCTCATGGCCTTGGGTTGGATTTTGTCATTGGTAGCCTAGGGTTGGTCTAGGTATGTCATAGACGATTGTTGGTAATGATTTGGGTGTGGTATATTGCTTGGTGACCTTGATTTGGGACATATAGAGGATGTAGTCACTAAGTGGTCAACAAAATTCCCCTTAGAGTTATCGATCATTTTCTGGCAAAATTATAGTCATGGACTTTATTGTACGAGTAATCAAGATGAACGATTGGTCAAATTGGGTTTTGAACGTCATTGTATTTGTCGGATACTTAGTGTTCGATGAAATTCCCACTAGGGGCATTGAAGTGAAATTGAGTTTGATGGAACCTCTTGGGTATTGTGGTGACTTGTACTAATGGGTTTGGACCTTCCTTGGTGTCCCTAAGGTTAGAAGTATTTCAAATGGTTTCGCCTTCCAAAATTTTCATCAAGGTCAAGTGTTGGAATAAATTCATGAAATGAATGGTTGTTGGCCTTGGTGGCCTTGGTGACTACATTGTAGGCTTTGGTTGGTATGCCCTTGATGTAGTTAAGGAGGAAGGGTACTTGAGAAATTTAATAATGTACGTAATACACCTAATGTATGCCCAATATAGGGAATGGGTCCTACGAGGACCACCATTTCTCAACTATGAATCCATCACTTCCATTTCACTTAATTTAAAAACAATGATCATGTGAGGAGTGGTTTGGATTGTCATCTCACACAAGGGTACCAACTTGGGAATTGGGATGTGTGAGTGCCCCAACCCTTTTTATCAAGTTGTTTTTGAACTATCCGGGATTAGGGAAAGGCAGCCTTGACCCGTGTTTTTTTTATGTTGGTACCTATCTGGGTTTAGGATATTCTTTCCCTACCCGTAGGTGTGATTGCGTGTGTGATACCTGGTGTGACCCCTTGAGCTACCAAGTGGGAATAATGATGTTTCGGTTTTGTATGAGTCTTGTGTGACTCCCTTGTGTCGCCAAGGGGAAGACCGATAGGGACGTTTCTGCGGTGTCTTGGTACATAGCCCCTTTCTAGTCATCGAGTAAGTGGGACCCTCTGCTTCAGTCTTGTGGGAATATTGTGTGCCGTACTAGTGCGACCTCCAAGTACATGACCCGCCTAGTCGACGAGGTGGGTATTGTTGGAAAGGATGGCTTGGGCTCCTATGATTTGTCATATGGAGACAATCTGGAAGTAATTGATTTGTAATTGAAAATCTACTTAAATCTCCAATATATTCCAAAGATAAATGAGAATCAAATCTACAACAATGTTCTTGGTAATTTGGGCAGTTGGGTGGTAGATTGGTTTGAGGTTGCGTCCTTGTGGCCTCTTGTGCTACCTTGGTTCAATTGGTGGTTGCCTCACTCTAGTGATTGCGTTGTGGTCTTGGTTGTAATGGTCTCTTGGGTTACCTTAGTACGGTTTTGGAGGTTGTTCCACTTTGGTCGTACACTAGTTTTATTGGGTTGTACTTCACTGTTGGTCTTAATGGGTTACACTTTTTTGTTGGTTGGTATTTAGAGTATCACTTGGCTTGCATGGTCGGTTGTGTGCTAATGTTTGGGTTTGCCTTGAGGTTGTGTTACACCTTTACTCGAGTTGGGTTTCTTTTATCCCCTTTGTTTTCATTTGTGTGTGGACACTTAGGCACGCACCCGCAGGTGCATGCTTGGTAGTAGTTAGTGGTTTTCCTACTGAGCCATGATTTGCTCAGACCCTATTTTCTTTCCTTTTTCTAAGATTTGTTTGCAGGGCTTGTTGTGACTGTAGACTTGGGGTTTGACTTGCTGCTAGATCCTTGGGAGCTTGCCGCCTTAGTCTACCTTGTACTTATTTTCCCTATACTTTTTTTTCAGTCGTAGTAGCCAGATGTTGTACCTTTTCTTCTTTTCTCTATACTTTGTTTTGTAGTCGCTACAGTTAGTTGATGTATTTATTCTTCCGCACTCTATATTTCCTTCATAGTCTCTTTATTGTATCGCATGATGTGTAATGGTTACTTCGACTGGATGTACTCGAATAACAATAGTTAATGCCCATTTCTTTTTCCTTGTTATTTAAAATGTTTTCAAAAAAATATGGTTTGAAAATCCGGGCCGTTACAGCGTGTGTTACATAGCATGTGTGTGCATTGAATGTGTATGTGCATTGCATGTGATCTCTGAAAAATGTAAAGTTTTTGTAACTTAAATTAACCAATAAATTATGAGAACCTTTCTTGTTGATCATCAATTAGGGATGCTTGATCCCTTGTTGACCCTCTTGTAGTTGGCCTCATTATCGCTCATTTCGAGTTTTGGTTCCATCCCATTGTTGTCGTCGTGGTTGTCTGAGTCCTTTTCCTTGATAGTGTAAGGTGGACTTTGTAATCTTTGGATGATTTGACATCCTTTCTGGCCCTCTTAGTTGAGGAGGACGATTCGTCATATCATCTTGTGGTACACCTTTGAGTTTCTCTCTTTCTTAACCATTGATGATTTCCTTGATCGATAACCCCTTATAGAATGGTGTCACCTCCCTAGATGTAAACCCTTGGATGTTGATGTTTGTGACGTAGGAGTTAGTTGTCTCCTAGCAGTTGGAGCTTGATCCTTGCCCTACTCCTTTCAGGATGTGGATCACTCTACCATCCCATTGACAAATGTTATCTTTGGAATCAATTACACCTCTGTGGATGTGTTCTTCCTCGTATTTAGCCGTTGGGCTCTGAGTAGTTCCTTCTGGGGAGTTAGGATTCATGATGAATGTAGGGTGAAATGGTGTTGGGTAGTCTAGTGAGAGTTATGATCCCTAGCTTGGGGAGTATTCTGTGAGATTAGGCCAAATTGTGACTGTAATTTATGCTTGGGCAATATTCCGGTTAGTAGATCTCTCGGGTGATTGTGTATTAGATTAGTTGGTACATTAAGAGGTGATTGAGATGTGTTGGACGATAGTAGTACCCTGTCCTTATTCAGGTATTAAAATTGGACTTGGGATGTGGTTTGAAATGGTTTGAGGATTCTTTCAGAAGGCCTCTAGGGCTTACCCCTTAGTCAATTCATTTGAGATTGAGGAATCATATATGGATATGGTCAGAATGAATTAGGATGGTTGGTATGCTTGAGGATAATAATGAGTATGGTACTTGATGATGTTAAAAGATCTCCGGTTGAGTAAGATTGAGGAAATGAATCGAAGTAATTCTATTATAGTCCTTTGGTATCTTGGGAGTGGTGAAGAGATGACTTGGTGACTTGAGGTAGTTAGAGTTGTCATAGTGGAAATAGGAGTGGTGGGGTGAAATGGTAGTGAGTTGGGTTTCATGAGATGGTTTAGGGCTTAGACTTGCACCTAACCCATCTTTGTGCTCTAGTTTGAGACGTGTTGTCTGGGAAAGTTGTATCTTGTTTAGTTTTAAAAATAAAACCTTGAAGATGAGTTAAGATTAAAACGTGTAAGTTTTTGACGTGTTGGTGTCGGTAATGGTTCTTGAAAGAACATTGTAGATTTCTAGGGCAGACCGTATAGGTCTTTCCCATGTTTGACAATGGTCTGAGTTTGATGAAAATAAGGTTTATGTCACTTGGTGACCTTGAGATTTGGATGAGAGTGGTAGTTAGAACGATTGATCGAGAGTATGGATGTTTGTTTGGGTTTTGGGTAGCTGGGGTTTACCCGGGCAGTTTGGAAGCTGAGGCATTTGATTCGAAGAGTGTTGGGATTCAAAATGTTGGTGCAATTTAGAACTTTTGGGAGAATGTGTGAAGAAGAGTTGTAGTTGGAGATTTGAGTTGGGGTTATTGGGAGTTTGTGATAACTCCTTAGTCTTAGTATATGGTTGTAGAATTATGCTTCATGGCATAGTTGGTTCGTTTTATTCCTATCCTTGATCATGTTGGTCTTGGAGTGCCATTGGTCGCACACTATTCTTAGTATGCCTATTTTGTCCAATCCATAGATATTCTGAAGTGGTGAGTGGAATTCACCTTTCAAATTCTTTCTCGTCCCTTCTATTCCTATAAGCTTGCATGAAGGAAGGACAATTTCTATCCATCTTTGTCAGTAATGTTGATGTTGTGCATTCATGTCTTATCCTGGTCGGTATTAGGATACCAAATTCCTTGGCAATATGTGAGTAGACTACTCCAAATCTTTGTTGTCACATTTTTAATTGTATCTCGTCACGTGAGCATTGTTTGGCAACAGTGGAAGAAGCCTTTACTTGAGAGATTTATGACCTATTCTTCCCAAATTCTTAATGTCGTTCTTATCTTGGTGGACGATTAGTGGAAGTACCAAAATTTGAAGCTTCCTAAAGGACTATGGTATGGTCTTAGCCTTATGCGATATATTCAATTTACTCTTTTGTGTCCTTGCCATTCCTTTATGAAGGAAGTTGGTGAAATCCTATGGGTTCTCCAACCCCCCAAATCATGTTCTTATATCGCTTATGCACCTTAATCTCATATGTACATTCTTTTCTTGTGACATCCTGCAAACTTAGATTGCAAACATCTCTCTAGTCGGTTGATTTCTTGGTGGTTCGAATGTCTCGAGTTTGGGAGAGAGTGTAATACCCGGCTTAGAAAAATACGTCATTTAATTTAATTAAATGCTCGTTAATAATTTTATTGTGCAAAATGTGGTTTAGAGAAGGTTGGAGTTGTTTTTGTTGATTTTGAATGAAAATTTTAAGTTAGGAAGGTTATTTGTTGCCTTAGAAATATTTTGATCTGTATTGAACCATAGGGGAAAATGACTTGTAAGTTAGAATATATTTTGAGATTGAAGAATGCAAGCCCCTGGGATTTGGCCCAAGTTTTAATTTCGCTGGGAGCGCAACCGGTAGCGCCATATGAGGGCGGAACCGGTAGCGCCGTAGCAGAACAATGAGGGTAATTTCGTATTTTTGTTGATCGGAGGTGTTTGGACTTTTGTACTTAATAGATTTTAGAGTCGTATTCAGCACACATTTGTCCTCAATCACATCTATACACAGTCGAGAGAGAGAACTACACCGAGAGGGAGATGAAGAAGAGGGAGAGAGGGTTTCGATGTTTTTAAAGAAATTGAAGAAAAAATTGGGCTGGGAAACTGAAATCAAACGGTAAGGAAACTCATATACTGTTATAGTTCGGTCTTAATTTGATGATATACGTGAGTTCTTCCCAGAATTGTTATATGAATAGGGTTCCTCACGTATTTTTGGGTTTTGGTAAGATTGATAAGTGGGTTTGTGTAATTGATGGGATTTGGGTTAAATTGAAAGTATATTCTGAGATTTATGGCCATTTTGATGGTAGAATTTAATATTTACAGTAGTTAATTGGTTGTTGGAACCTCTGTTACGAATATTAGGAGGTATAAACGAAGATGAATAGTAACAAAATTGATTCTGAGGATTTCTCTCAGCGAAGGCGTAACCGGTAGCGCCTATTTATGGCGTAATCGGTAGCGCACAGTTGCCTTTGGGCAACCGGTTGCGCCTACCAGAGGGGTAACCGGTTACGGTACCCCGAGGCAGGTTACTAATGATGTGTTTTTTGTCCTAATTTTATAACCAATGCTAAGGAAATTAATGTTATTAAATGAAATAATAACATAGAGGTGTGTGTGGATTAAAATGGAATATTTTATGCGTTTCAATTATTTATTTATGAATTTTCATTTATTGTTCAAGTTTTATTGTATCAAATATTGATGATTTTTGGCTTGAACAGGTGAAAGACTAGTCGGGATTTAGCCCACTAGAGGGTGTTGCGGAGCTGTCAGATTGTGGTAACAATTGTAAATCCACTGTGAGTATGTTAAATACATTGTTATTTAAATGCAATATCTAAAATGCATGTGTAATGAGGATGTATGTGGGCGGACGCGCCAAGAGTACCAACTACAGTCGCTCTCAGATATCATATGCATAGTGTTTCTGTCTGCATATGTGGAAGTGGTTTGTTTTACCGTGATTTCTACTTGTTTTAAGTTTCAATGTATCTTACATACTCTGTGTTGGCCACTTGGTAAACACAGGTTTAGGAGGAGATACTGGAGAGTTGCTATGGTTCCTTGGTCCACTACTGGTTCAGGAGTATTCTGCCTTTGAGAATGTAGTTAGACTCACAGGTGACTAGATGCGTACATCTTTCCCAATGTACGTAGATCAGGGCTAGAGTAGTTGCTTTTATTTTATGTAAAGCATGTTGTAATAATTTAATTATAGTTGTTAGTTTATTTTCGCTGCAGTAGTTTATTTCTGTATAATAATATGTTAGTGTAGATTTCGTTTCTGCTATAGAAATCTTTGTTAAGCATGATTGAGTTAGAGAATTGGTGTTGGATTCCCTTAAGAAGGATTAGATTGTGGTAATCATGCTTGTAGGTCGCAAGCCCGCCTGTTTACGTCCTGTTTAGTTGAGTATTCGGGGTGGGGTGTGACAGAGAGTGTCACCTAGTGATGTCCTGTTTGCGAGAGTGGTTGGTATTGTCAGTTTTGGGGTGGTAAATATTAGTATTATGGATTGGTTGGTGAGGTGAAGGTGTTGTTTGTATTGTACAGTTATGTTGAGAGTTTTGGGTAGTGTGTGTGTGTCTCTTTGGGTCGACTGCACTGACTTAGTTATATAGATGTTTGGCATGACCGGGTGTGTGCGTAGTCCGTGTCACGTGGTATGGGAAGGACTAAGAAGGATTGATTTGAGAAGGCGATTGGCCAGCGCATCTCAAAACAAACTTCCATGAGTCGTTCCAGTACCGCACTAGGTGGGTGTGCGGTTTTAGTCATATGTGAGGATTGGTGTCATTCTTGAGTTTGTTGGTTAAAGGGTGTCTGGTGTGAAATTGGTTTTAGAGTTCTATACTCATTTATGTAGTTATATCGGAGCTTATAGAGTAGTGTGAGACCTTGGTGGAGGTTTGCGAATTAGTACAAGTCTAGGGATAGAGTAGTTGTTCAAATTGGTGTTCATCTCATGGTTTTCCCCTTGGTTTGTCTCTTGATAGTAATTCGTCCTAAGTTCCATACCAGTCCTAAGCTCGATGTTATGATTTTATATCGTATCGGCGTGTCCATATCGTATCGTTGTGTCCATATCGTATCGGCGTGTCCATATTATATCGACATGTCCGTATCGTATCAACATGTCCATATAGTATCGGTGTGTCCATGTCATAATGGCGTGCTCGTATCGTGTTGGCTTGTGCTATTAGTTCTCTATGCACGAACTGGACCGTGTCATAGTTCGTTGCTCGAAAGATGTGTCCATTAAAATATTGCGAGGATAGAATTCACGTATAAGATGGAATTAACCGCTTAAACATCTTATATCATACTCTCGTGAAGACAGAGCTACAAGCATACGTCGTGCCATCTTATGTCGACGACGTATCAAATAGGTTAACTATCACAAGTCATGAACAAACGTAGGATTAATTTCCAACTTTTACTAAAATTATATCCTAACAACTATTGAAACTCATAAGTTAACCTAAACCATTAACTAACATATATCTAGGCCTAATCACAAGACTACTCACACATAATGGAGTTTAACATAAATAAAACATACATACCTTGAGAAGCCATGATCATTTGCCTAACAACAACAACAACAACTTATTATTAGATAAATAGAAAGCTTAAATTACTAGGAAGAAGATTAATACTTGAAGAAAATTAAAACATAGAACTTTGAAAAAGACTTGAAAAATTACTTGGAAAGAAAAACTTGAAATTAGAGATATGAAATAGCAAGACCAACACTTACAACATTATAACTTCATGAAATGCAAGGCAACAATTAAAAGGGGATCAAATCAAGAGGGTGGTGCAATAACAAGGTAGGAAGAAATGTTAGAACTCTTAATTAAACTTCAATCCAACTTAAAATGGCATTACATGGGCTTAGGGCAATCAAAGTCGTGGTTGCCCTATTTATACTAAGGGGTAAAAAATGTACAAAAAGTCTAAAATACCCCCACAAACTTAATTTAATTACAAATCAAATTTGGGAAAAAATGCTAAATCGACCGGTCGGATGAAATGGATCGACCGATCGGATAGGCTAAAAATAATATCTACGAATGGAAAATCGACCGGTCGGTTATAAAAATCGACCGGTCGGTTATAAATAAATTTGGTTGCTGATAAAAATAGACCGGTCGGAACAAAAATATAGACCGGTCGATTTTAAGAAAATTGGTTACTGTCAAAAATAGACCGGTCGAAATAAAAGGATCGACCGGTCGATCTTAAAAAGAATTCTTTGCTGTAAAAAATGGACCGGTCGGATGAAATGGATCGACCGGTCGGTTTTTGACAGAAACCAAAAACTTTGTTTTTGGTTCTGAATTTGCATGGATTGGCTCCGAGGCTTCTCGGACATCCTCAACATCTTCAATGCATGCTTTCGGGCTTCAAACATCTCCTCTC
>NMUG010002517.1:0-15895 GCA_002855965.1 Monotropa hypopitys | reverse complement strand
TAAAAATATTTAAACTCAAAATTACTGATAACAATCTATACAGGAATTGACTTAAGATCAATAATCACCAATAATATTCATTGTCTTTAAATATTAATTTTGTCCAAAACACAAATAACAATGTCAACCAAATATAACTACTCAACGGGACATACGTCATTTTAAATTTTTTTATAAAATTTTAATTTTTAATGACTACAACTTATCAAAATTAGATAATATTTACTATGTGTATAATTTGAATAACTAATTGTAACAATTGCAAATTTTAACATTAATATTCTCATTTCTTAAATTTAAGTAATTATAGTTCTTATGTACTTAATAGGTGGTACCAAGCTAAGAGCTCAGCACCACTGACTAGACCTCAGGTCAGCCCTGAAGTCGTTATTAGACTGACCTTGCTACCGGAACCTCGGCTCAGAACTGGGATTGATGAAAAGACCTTAGTAACCAGAATAATTGTGACGGTCACGTGTGTCTGGGCCTTAATTAATTATTCTCGCCTATTCTCTATTTGAAACAGGGATTCCACGGGATGAAATACCAGAATGGAATGATGTACGTCGAGAATGGTGGGAGCGTGTTGAACGGTTAAGGAAAGGTTGCAGAAAACTACAGAAACTTTCCTAAAAGAGAGGGGAGTATATAACCTCCAAAAAAGTTATGATAGCAGGTACGAGAATACTTCTAATATTGATTTTCTCTCTTGTGTCCCTTTCTATTTCACCATAAACAAAAACTAACTTAAGCATCGGAGGATTATTGGTCAGGCACTACACTGATGTCAAGATCATTTTTGCAGAGCTTGAAGATAAGAAGAGAAGGAATCAGAAATCGCGTCATCAGTTGGCGCCGTCTGTGGGAATCGACTTATTCATTATTGGTGATAGATTTTTGAATGGTCAACACCCGTTTGATGGCCAGAAGCAATCATCGAGACCCCCTAGCCATGACTCACAAGATGTTCTTGGCCATGCAGTGCCAAGTGGAACTTTTGACATAGAATCTTGAGGAAGTTCTCCAGGAAAACCAAGCATTGAAGGCCCAACAGAATAGGCCAGATCCAGATCCACCTGCTGAGATTCAAGGAGTACTCCCACGGAAGTATGATGGGAACAATGAGAGGGTGGATGAGAATGAAGGAAGGAGGGTAGAGAGAGCTGATGACCAATCCCAACACCAGGACGTTCAGGCTAGTGGAACTGCTAGATGGGCCAAACCACCCTTGGAGAGGCCAGAGGAGGATATTTTGGCGGACATGCAAGCACAGATTGATAGGATACAAAGGCGTATGCAGGCCAAAATACCAGTTACAGTAGAGGAATTAGTGCAGACTACAGACTCTCCGTTTTCACAACGGGTGTTAGATCTGCCATTGCCATCTAAGTTTAAGATGCTAGTCATTGAGTCGTTCAGTGGTACCACAGACCCACTGGATCACTTGGAAACCTACAAGAATTTAATGACAATGCAAGATGTACCAGATGAGGTGATGTTCAGAGCCTTTCCAGTCACGCTGAAGGGAAATGCCAAAATGTGGTTCAATAAGTTGAAACTCGGATGTATTAACAATTTTAAAGAGTTAAGTCAAAAGTTCGTTAGCCATTTTATAGCAGGCCAGAGGTACAAAAAACCTAACACCAACCTATTGACGGTCAGGCAGAAGAAAGGAGAGTTAGTGAGGGAGTACACAACTCGCTTCACCCAGGAAGTGATGCAGATTGAGAGTTCAGATGATAAGATGGCCATGACGGCTTATATTTCAGGCTTGTGGTCAGGGGCAGTCTTGTTTAGCCTAACACAGGATCCTCCATAGGATATGGCTAAGCTAATGCTCAGAGCTCAAAAGTGCATGAATGCTAAAGACGCCCTCTGCACGCGAGGGGTGAGATGAGGGACCTCAGGGACAGACTCCTGCGACATCCACTCAGGTTCAGGTGGATCGTAAGAGAAAAGACCCCCAAGGGAGGTGGCTCAGGATCATTGGGGAAGGAGGTTGGAGCCCAGGGGCTCTCCCCGGAGAATTGGAGGACCACTAAAGAAATACAAATAATACACCCCGTTAATAGCTTCAGTGGATCACATTTTGGGTGACTTGAGAGATAATCCTGACCTAAAGTGGCCGGGAAAGCTTAAGAGTAATCCTGGCAGGTGTCCTAGATACAAGTATTGCCGTTTTTATCGTGATCATGGTCATTATACCAATGACTGCATTGACCTCAAGGGCCAAATTGAAGACCTCATTCAGAGAGGTCGGTTACAGAGATTTGTCGAGAAAAGAGATCAGAGGCCTCAGAGAGGAGGTCAGTGCCAAGAGGAGAGAGCTAGAGCTCCGAAGAATAATGATCCCATTGGTGAGATAAGGGTTATTCACGGAGGGTCAGCAGTATGGGACCCGTCGAGCTCAACCCAGAAAACTCACCTCAGGAAGCTGAGGTCAAATGATCCAATGAAAGTGTGCTCAGTGGGGAAGCAGAGTAAGTGTCCTAAAAAGACGGAGGTACCAATCATTTTTTCTGAGGAGGATGTGAAAGGAACATTGTACCCACATAACGACCCACTTGTGGTACACATGGTCATTGCTAACTTCAAAACCAGAAGGATACGTATTGACAGTGGGAGCTCAGCAGACATTTTGTTCCTTCATGCTTTTGACCAACTAAGGTTAGGAAGAGAGAGATTGAGACCTATGGCATCTCCCTTGGTGGGATTTGCTGGGGAGGCCGTTTACCCAAAGGGACAAATAGACCTTCCGGTAACTATGGGAGAAGAAGGAAGTCAAGTGACAACCATGGTGGATTTCTTGGTGGTAGATTCACTTTCTATTTACAACGCCATTGTTGGGAGAGTTTTGCTGAACAAAATCAAGGCGGTAATCTCTACACACCATTTGAAGGTAAAATTCCCTACGCCTGAGGGGGTTGGAGAAATAAAGGGAGACCAGAAAACAGCTCGGGAATGTTACAACTATTCTGTCAGACACCACAATGAAGCATTGATGGTGGAAGAGCTGGATGTTAGGGATGAGCAGAGGTTACTAAGAGGAGAACAGTGGAGCAGCTCACCTCGCTGCAGATCTGGCCTGGCGAGCCAGATAAGAAGATTCAAATTAGGACTGGCCTAAGAGACAGTGAGAGGGACTCTCTGGTCAACTTCTTAGCGAGGAGTAAGGATGTCTTCGCATGGGCATATGAAGATATGCCTGGAATAGATCCACGTGTCATGGTGCATCGTCTGAATGTGAACCCAGATCACAGGCCTGTCAAGCAGAAAAAGAGGACCTTTGCACCTGACAGAAGCAAAGCAGTGGTTGAGGAGGTTGATAAGCTATTGAGATCCAAGTCCATACGAGAGGTACACTACCCTACTTGGATTTCCAATGTTGTGATGGTTAAGAAGTCCTCAGGACAATGGAGAATGTGTGTTAATTTTAAAGATCTCAACAAATCTTGTCCAAAGGATAGCTTTCTACTCCCCCGAATAGATCAGCTGGTGGATTCTACAGTTGGGCATGAGCTTCTAAGCTTTATGGATGCTTTCTCGGGGTATAATCAAATCAAAATGGATAAAGATGACCAGGAGAGGACATCATTTGTTACTGACAGGGGGTTGTACTGTTACACTATCATGCCCTTTGGTTTGAAGAACGCAGACGCTACTTATTAGAGGTTGGTTAACAGGATGTTCAAAAACCTTATATCCAAGAGCATGGAGGTCTATTTCGACGACATGTTGGTAAAGAGTCCCCAATGGGCCAGTCATGTGGAGGACCTAGCACAGGTTTTTGACATTCTAAAAAGATACAAAATGAAGTTGAACACAGCAAAGTGCGCATTTGGGGTTGCTTCAGGCAAGTTTTTGGGATTCATGGTATCTCAGCACGGGATTGAGGCAAATCCGTAGAAGACTAGAGGAATAATTGAAATGAAGTCCCCCAGAACAGTCAAAGAAGTGCAGCAGCTAACGGGATGTGTGACCGCTCTGAGTAGATTCGTTTCCAAGGCGATAGATAGGTGTCAACCCTTTTTCAAAGTGTTAAAGATAAGTTTCGTGTGGATAAAAGAAAGTGAATGTGCATTCAACCAACTGAAGCATTATCTACAGCACCCACCATTGCTCAGCTCATTAGTTGACGGGGAAGAGATATTCGTGTACATTACGGTATCCTCTTATGTTGTCAGTTCAGTCTTGGTTCGGGTAGAGGAAGGTGTATAGCACCCCATTTATTATACAAGTGCAGAACCCATCTTGCATCGGTGCAAAGTCCAAAAATTCCTGCACCGGTGCACATTCGATTCACAAACCCTCTGCTCTTTGAGTTCCATTCCTGCATCGGTGCACCATCGGAGGCATCGGTGCACCTGCTTGTCATTTTTTTCCCAAAAAAACTTTCAATCGGTGCAGTACCACTTCTCAACAACTCTAAAAAAATCTGGATATACCCCGCACCGGTGCAGGAGTTAAGTGCATCGGTGCACATTTTGTCCAAGAATTTCCCCAATCGATGCAGATCCACTTTAAACATCTTCTGCTGAAATCTTACCAACCGGTGCATCGGTGCAAAGTAAACGGCACCCGTGCACATTCTTTCCACTCCCCAGGTCTGTTAGCATCACTCAACTAAACATCCAGGTACTCAAAATACACCTCCGGTCAAGGAATCAAACACAACTCTCCCACACACAACAACTCAACGCCGGTTTCCTAGGTTTATAAAATGGCATGACGTTTTGGCTCGTGGAAATGGTCAAAGGGAGAGTTATGTGGTCATGTCAAGGAAACAAAATTGCCTTGAGAGGGTAAATTGCCTAGTGCACATGAAATTTGGGGTCTAACAATGTGAGTTGTGCACATGAGTAACACGTATGGTAGAGTACAAATGGTGCTACATGGTGTGTCCAAAAGAATGAATCTCCACATGACATGGTCACACATAACAATGAAATCGCAACTACACTCCACCAACGTCCCCAATGTTCCATGGTAAAAAAATGAATGACACACAATGCCCATGCATATTGATTTTTTCAAAGATTTTCACAAAAATGCTTTACGTCCTCGAGTGTATTATATTAAGAGGTTGCCCAAAGCGTAGGGTTGAGGCACGTGTAGCACAATACTCGGAAGTTCGAGGTAGAATCCACAGAGAGGGATCGATCCAATGGGGAATGAAGTTATTCTTTTGGATATTTTCTGATTATGGGCTATAGGTGGCCAACTGATTGGGAATGTGATTTGGATTTTCTGATATTTTTCCTAACAACTTGAATTGAATTTAACTTAATTAAAAGAGGGAACGACAATGGAGCATTCACCCAAGGCACCAATGGGCCACACACTCTTGACATCCATGGATTAAGACCAAGACGTGGCCGTCACCCAACGTAATACTCAAGACAATCATCTTTTGGAAAGAGATATGAAACTCCTAGAAATAATCTCCATGAGAAATGCTATTCACTAACCACTAGGACATCGCACAAAGAACTAAATGTGACAAGAGGTTGACAACACTTAGTCAAAGTGATAACACTAGGGGAAGGAATCAAAAGTAGAAACTATATTCTAGGTGTTTCACACAATGACCACAAGGTCAAGAAATGTGTCACACCATTAGGACCAAGGGGCAAATGGCCCCAAGGCCACCCCAAACCTACTACTCACTCATGGCCATTGATAGAAAAACAAAGGATTCAAAGAGGATTTGCATAAACTAAACAAGGTAAGAGAAAAAGAATGTAATGAACTTACTAAAATGGTCTTTAGAATCAAAGCAAGAACATGAACTTCAACCTTCAATTGCAATGTTTACAGCAGCTCCAGAGAGAAAGGAAACAAAGAAAACTTCTGAGAGAAAATACTAGGCCAGAGAGAGAATAGAGAGAGAGCTAAAATTGACTAATTATGTCTAATGTGCTAATGATCCATTCCTCTATCCGAATTCTACTCCATCCACTGGTCAAAGACCTTTGCACTCCCAAATATTTGCATTTCCCACGAGTCAAACCTCAGTAATAACCATATTTCATAAAAATATATATATGACTTTTGAGCTTCAGACGTACGTGCACCGGTGCAGAGGAAACCTGCATCGGTGCAGCCCTCTTTACTCGTCCAACTTCAAATCATGCTGCATCGGTGCAGCATCGCTTCACATCTTGTCTGCTCACTTTGGTAACCTGGTGCATCGGTGCACCAACTCCTGCATCGGTGCAGGATGGGTTCCTTCTGAGGTGCATCGGTGCACCACCAATTCTCAAGTGCTCTGAAACTTCCTCAGTAAGCTGCATCGATGCAATAGAATATGCATCGGTGCAATGCCTCAGATGTTAGGTGGTGCATCGGTGCACCACCGATTCAAGATTCATCTGTTGTCCACCATGCCAATCTGCATCGGTGCACTCCTTGAGAACTCATCAAACTCCATTTTCACCTGTCATAGAGCCTTCCTACCATCATATCCTCATCGTGGATCAACACAACCTTCATCACTTCACATCCATTGGCACCTTAGGCATCAACTACGTCACCATAAGCATAATTTCCTGCAATTCCACTAGAATCGACCAAGTGCAATTATATCTCGAAAACAACCATTTAACAATGAAAACACATACAAGGTGAACATCATTAGCCCCTATGATATACAATATTATGGGCTGATCACGACCCCCAACTTGAACGTTGGTCGTCCCAAGCAATGTAAAATAAGCATAGCATGAAGTTCTTCTAAGTGCGTGCACGTTGGTATAAAGTGCCAATCATCCTCACCAAGTGTAACCGTGAGTCATGGTGTTCGTGCAATTGAAAAGTCATCATTTGTGTGTAACTGATGGTAACTGCTTTGATTCCAACCTCACACTAGCACAAAGATTTTCACTCGGTTCACACAAAAATGTATCACACCATGTTCAAAGAAGCAAGAAGTTATGCAGTAACGGAATCACAAGTATCATTCAAAGAGAGGCCAACAAGAAATAGTGCAAACGAATAGTACACAATCACTAAATATTAGATTCACCAAAACACGTGCACTATTTCATAAACCATCAAGGACTTGCAGCTTGTAACATAAAGGTGGTCCAACAAAAGGTGACTCCAAAAAGGATAGCGGGTACATTTGGTTGGAAGTCTACCCATCCCGCTATCACACACAAAAACATAACATGTGGCCAACACAGCCTAACCCTCTGGCTAATCCTACTCATGCGTTCCCTCCATTGGTAGGTCCTTTCTCAACTCCTCCTTCAACAGTCCTAACTTCTTCTTCATGTCCCTCACCAACTTCTCCTTCTATCTCCATCTCCTCAACCTCAGCTTCTTCCTCGCTCTCCTCCTCAACCGGTGGTGTACACTTGGTGCCCGAAAGGATCTCCTCACAGCTGGTATGTCATGCCAACTCGGCCCGCAATCGTGCCATCTCCTTCCTATCTTTCTTTCTTTCTTTCTTGGCTTCCTTTGCATCTTTGATTAGCCCAACATTCTGGCAGAAAATCTTCTTCATCCAAGCCTCCACCCGCTTGTTAAATCCCAAGGTCTCCTCTGAAGGTGGTGGTGCCACCGGTGGTGGAATAGATGTGGATGGTTGCGAGGCCCGTGAAAGTTTGATGCTCTTGGAGAGGGATGCGGCATTCAATGGTCCAGGAAACCCAATAGTGTAGTCTTTGTCAAGCATCTTCACACCTTGGAGACGACACAACGCCGTAATCATGCAAGGGAAAGGAAATTTCAGCTTGAAAGAAAAGTCCATCTCTGTGTCAATAAGCTGATATAGGATCCAGGCTACCCAATCACATGTGTACTCGTTGTTCATGAAGACATAGAGGACCTCCATTGATTTATCCGTGGGGCGATGCTCTGACCCCCTGGGAAATAAGTTATAGTGCATTATTTTGGAGACCACTCTATAATCCTCCTTGAAAAATCCGGGCTGGTTCTCACCGTGAAATCGACTGGGGTCCGCATAAACCACTCGCCTTATCATTCCACCATCAAGGCACTCACCGTCCGCCGGGGGATAATTTATGGATTCCCGACTAGGACGTATATAGCCTAAGTACTCATCAATGAGGGCAGGAGTGATGGTGACACGTTTCCCTGCAATGGTCGAGGTGATATGGTCGTTACTTGTATCATCAAAGTCAACCTCTGCCACCATATTCTTATATAACTCCAGAACTACTGCTTTCTTATATCCAACAATCGGAGCAAACCAGAAACGCATACCTCTTGCAATCATCTGTGGGATACCGTGAGCTTCGGTCCCCAAGCTATCAATGTCGACTTGCCTCTCGCAACAGAATCCTCGTTTCTACAGTTAGGCCAACCATTTCTTCTTTCCTGCGATGGTAACTGGCTCAGGGACCTTTCTCTTCTTGACAAGTTCGGCTAAGGTTTCAGTATCAGAAGCGGTGTGCTCACTTGTCTCCTCCATAGGTTGTTTATCCTTTCCGGTGTTCTTGGTTCTAGCCATTGGGGTAGAGAGGATTGAGAGTAAGAGGGTAAGGAGAGAGGGAGGAAGAGGGTCAATCGGTGCAGAGAGAAAAAGGGGGAGGGGTGTATCGGTCCAGCAGAGAGGAATTTCGGGGAAAGAGAGAGAGAAAGGGAGAATCGGTGCGGAGGGAAGAAATTTCAGAGGGAGAGAGAGAGAGAAAAGGGGTTTCGTACTTATAATAGGAGGGAGTGAGTATCTGGTCTCAGAATTTTAAGGGGAAGAGAACTTAATGAGGTATTCTTGGAATTGATGGGTAAAGATATTATTTAGGGATTTGAGGGAGAAGGGGATAAGCTTTTCTGGGTAATTGAAGGAGGGTATTAATTGGGGTTTTGGGAATTGGGTGTTTGATTAAAGAGAGAGTGGGAAATGTACCTGGTGAGATTTGAACGACAAGAGCATTTAATAATCTGGGGAAGAGAAAAAAAATGAATTTCAATCAGGTATTGCTCTGCTCCCCACACGACGCATCAGTGTAGAACCTATCTTGCATCGGTGCAAAGTCCAAAAATTCTTGCACTGTTGCACTTTCGATTCACAGACCCTCTACTCTTTGAGTTCCATTCCTGCATCGGTGCACCATCGGAGGCATCGGTGCACCTGCTTGTCATTTTTTTCCCAAAAAAAACTTTCAATCGGTGTAGTACCACTTCTCAACAGCTCTGAAAAAATCTGGATATACCCCGCACCGGTGCAGGAGTTAAGTGCATCGGTGCACATTCTGTCCAAGAATTTCCCCAATCGATGCAGATCCACTTTAAACATCTTCTGTTGAAATCTTACCAACCGGTGCATCGGTGCAAAGTAAACGGCACCCGTGCACATTCTATCCACTCCCCAGGTCTGTTAGCATCACTCAACTGAACATCCGGGTACTCAAAATACACCTCCGGTCAAGTAATCAAACACAACTCTCCCACACACAACAACTCAACGCCGGTTTCCTAGGTTTATAAAATGGCATGACGTTTTGGCTCGTGGAAATGGTCAAAGGGAGAGTTATGTGGTCATATCAAGGAAACAAAATTGCCTTGAGAGGGTAAATTGCCTAGTGCACATGAAATTTGGGATCTAACAATGTGAGTTGTGCACATGAGTAACACGTATGGTAGAGTACAAATGGTACTACATCATAGTGTGTCCAAAAGAATGAATCTCCACATGACATGGTCACACATAACAATGAAATCGCAACTACACTCCACCAACGTCCCCAATGTTCCATGGTAAAAAACAATGAATGACACACAATGCCCATGCATATTGATTTTTCAAAGATTTTCATTGCTCATGCATCACATTGTTCAAGTAAGTACTATCCCCCACCCCCAACTTGAATGATGGCACGTCCCCGTGACAGAAAATGAAGTGAAAAGGAAGGACTTACTTGATGGGACAACTGTGGTGAGCCTTTTGCAATCACAAGGGATAGTGAATCCTCCTGCCAATATGTCTATATCCAACAGAACTAGAAAACAAGTGATATCTTAAAGTGTAAAGGTGTACGAAGTGTCAATAATTTTTGCGTTCGGGGTAGATCACGACTCAACAGGATACGTTCTCCATTTTTAGGAGCAATGCTCAATCGAATTTCATGACCATCCCTACTAGACTAGGTCCGTTCGAACACGGACGAACACTAGAGGTATCTCATCCTCCATGGATTTAACGTCTCCTAGACGCAAAGTCATCGTTTAAGTGGTGTCTTTGGATGTTGGCTCGTCCACATAGACGGGATCTACCAACTCCTCAACAACTTCCTCTATGGGAAAATTTTCGAGAAAAGGTTTGAGTCGCTGCCTGTTTACTTTGAAAATTTCATTGTTCATGGGATTGCGAACTTCAATGGCGCCATAAGGGTATATTTTATGGACATAATACGGTCCAACCCAACGAGATCGCAACTTTCCCGGAAACAAGTGTAACCGGGAGTTGTATAAGAGTACCTTTTGGCCAACCATGAAGTGCTTCCTTTGAATGTTTTTGTCGTGGAAGTCTTTCACCTTTGTCTTGTAAATTTCTGAATTTTGGTATGCGTCCTTTCGGATTTCCTCGAGTTCATTGATTTGGAGTTTCCTGTGCACCCCGGCTTCGGGGAGTCGAAAGTTCATTGCTTTGATAGCCCTATAGGCTCGATGCTCCCACTCCACTGGAAGGTGGCACGCCTTTCCATAAACTAACCGGTAGAGTGAAGAACCCAAAACGGTCTTGTACGCCGTTCGGTATGCCCAAAGAGCATCCGGAAAATGCAAGGACCAATCTTTTCTGTCCGGATTTACAGTTTTCTTGAGAATGTGCTTGATCTCACGGTTAGCCAATTCGGCTTGACCGTTTGTCTATGGATGATAGGCCATGGAGACCTTGTGGGTGATTGAATATTTTTTCATTAATGATGCCACCACTCGGTTACAAAAGTGTGTCCCTTGATCACTGATAATGGCACGCAGCATGCCAAAACGGGACAACACGTTCTCTTTGAGAAACTCAATGACCACCTTGTGGTCGTTTGTTCGAGTGGTGACTGCCTCCACCCATTTGGAGACATAGTCCACAGCTAGAAGTATGTAAGAGTAACCATGGGAGATGGGAAAAGGACCCATAAAATCAATCCCCCAACAATCGAATATCTCGATAGTGAGAATGGGAGATAACGACATCATATTTTGCCGAGTGACCCCGCCGAGTTGTTGGCAACGGTCACACGCACGACAATGAGCATAGGCATCCTTACAAAGTGTGGGCCAGTAGAACCCGCATTGCAAGACCTTAGCCGCCGTTTTTTCGCTGAAAAGTGCCCCCCGCACGCTTCGGAGTGGCAGAAAACAAGGATACCAAATTGGTCCACATCGGGGACACAACGCCGAATTATTTGGTCCGCACAGTATTTGAAAAGATAAGGATCATCGAACGCAAAGTTCTTCACCTCAAACAAGAATCTCCGAGTGTCTTGGGAAGTCCAATATTCGGGAAGCCTACCCGTAACAAGATAGTTCACAATGTCTGCGTACCAAGGTACCGAGGACACCACCAAGAGCTGCTCGTCAGGAAATGTTTCAGAAATGGGCAATGAGGAGTGATCATTGAACTCAAGGCGCGAAAGGTGATCGGCCACGACGTTCTCAACACCCTTTTTGTCCCGGATGGTGATATCAAACTCTTGTAAGAGGAGGATCCAACGTATCAAACGCGCCTTCGTGTCTTGCTTTGACATAAGATATTTTAGGGCCGCGTGGTTAGTGAAGACCACAATCGGTGAACCTATCCATCCGGTGCCAAAGTAATACACACAACGATTTCCGGAAGAGTAATACAAAGTAACTCAACCTATCTCTCACCTCAAAAGACTTAACATCCTATGTCACACTTGTTCCAAGAATCTTACAACCTGGCTCTGATACTAAGCTGTTACGACCCGTCCCAGAAAACTAATAAATAATGAAATCCGGCTACGAATCATGACTTGAACAATCTAACAATTGAGGAGATTATCCCTCGATTTCCAACATAATAGTTTTTTTCATCTTTCTAATAAAAATATGCAGCGGAATAAAAGAATTACTAAGTATGAAACCTCCAAACTGAAAGTACCAAGAAATAAACCTCCAAATAGAGTACCAAGTGTGACAATCGAAAAACTACACAGAACAAGGTCCCAAAACCAGAGAGTAGTCTACTGAAAAGAAAACTAATAGTCTGAACATAAATAAATGTCTCACAATCCTCACTCTATAACTGTAAGGAGAAAAAGTACTAAAATCTGTGAGATATGACTCCTGTTGGAAAGAATCATGAGAAACTGGCAATGAACCCATTATGCCTTCTTACCTGGATAAGATGCCACAACAAAAAAAAATGCACAATATCCAGGAGTATCAGATTTATAGTCAAAGTAGCAAATCATAGGTATAGTGTAATAAAAGATTTACAAATAGCAAAAAGGGGTTGTGTCTCTCCCCTGAACAAGGCTATAGCAAAGAGACACATATATATATGTCTGAAAAGTATGTTATGCAATGCATCTTTTAATGTTTAAGAAACTTCCACTCATCATCATCACATCAGTGCTAAGGAGGACTCAATCAACTCCACTAGCTAAGGACGAATAAGTCAAGCCCTAGTATTCCATCACCGTAGGCAGACATAATATTGAGAAGCCCGTTGCCAAGCATCTACCGTCTCCCAATATTGCCACCAGAATACAATATATTCTATCACCATAGGCATACACAATGTGAGAAGCCTGTTGCCAAGCATCTACTATCTCCCAACATTATTGCCGTAATATAACATCGTAATGCATCAACATAGAAATATGCATGTATGCACAATTATCAATAATCACCGTATCATCGTAAGGCATAAAAATATACATATATGTGCTAACATCAATAATCATCGCCCCTTTTTATCATCGAAAGCATCAATATGAAAATATACTTGTATTTTCCATCATCAACAATTATTGCACCTTTTTATCATTTTAAGCATCAATATAGATATATGGATCATGCTTGTAATGTTTAACAAGTAAAGAGGAAACTAAGCACCATTATCATCACCATCATTTTATAGCAACCAACCAACACATTATCATGGATGTTGGATAAAACATCACAACGAGTAAAATTGTAGCAACAAATCATGTAAGCAACCAAGCCTGACAAAGCTATTAACATGCAACCCCGAGAGAGTAACGACAAGTAACATGTAATCAAATAGTTACAATCATCGAATATTAATCAAATTATCACAACTGTATAATGATAAACTACTTGTAAAAGGAATCTACACACTCACAATAATATGCGATCTCCCAAGTATGAAGCTACTGGACCGTCTTAGAAGACTCTGGCTTGTCTTTTGTTATACATATCAAAAGTGTATAAGAATATGCCTTAAATTGCTAAGAATTTGCTAAATACTTTAATTAGGGTTTGTTGACATTTTTTTACTTCTGTAACTTCATAAATCCCTCTTAGATAAGATTTATAAACAATTTAAGACGACCCTCCAAGAAAATTAAGTGTTCTACAACTTTCTGTCAAACCGGTATGAGGCCGGTATATCGCCCGACATGCCGGTTAGTATATTTTCTTAGCTTAATACTAACCCAAGGCTTACTGTCAACATTTGTTAAGGCCGGTATGGCATCCGGTATACCGCCCGGTATATCCGCCGGTATACTGGTGTACATAACGGTCAATACGCAGAACAACAGAATTAAACAAAAGTGTTAATGCTACTTCGGTTTTCTTAACCAAAACTCATCTAAGATCAATTTAAAGCCCACAAATCAGTGAAAACAAATACTCTAGGATGTAGTATACATCTATCCTCAAATCATACTCAAAATTGGACTTCAAAAACCAACTCTAACTCTCCTAAATCCATGAAATTCAAAGTAGATCTCAAAATTTCAGTGACTAAATATAATTAGTATGAAATCCCTAATCTGGGCTTAACTAAGCATGAAATTAAAAATCTAAATTGATAGGATTTACCTTAGTGATGTTAGGAACAACTTTGGAGAAGAAAACGTCTTCAAAAACCTTCAATCCTTGCTTTGATTTGTTAATCTCTCAAGATCCCCTTCTCTAAGATCTCTCTAGCCACCACAAGAATGTGTTTTGCCCTAATGAGACTTAGCCACTCTAAAAACAACCCTAATCAGATTTTAAGTGAATATTACTATATTGCCCTCCATTATTAGCCTTAATCTCCCTTGTATGCCACCCATTTTCCAATATATGAGTATTTTCATTTAAGTGATATATTATTATATATAAAAACCTTTATTAATATCCTAAAATTCATTTACACCATTATTTCCTCTTCTTATTTCTTTCAATAATAATAATAATTCTAATTAAATTAATGGAAATAGATACGGGTATTACAGATACAAATCTCGTTGGGAAAGCTATCACAAGCCCTTTCATCAAGATCGGGAACTCTGAGATGAATGGAGTCAGGGATTTGAAACCGCCGGCGTATGACAGCCAAGGTGTCGGAATCCAAAGTGGAAGGATGGGAGAGAGCAGAGCAATTAAACTTTGGCCTAGTTTATGGCACCGCGAACGACTGTCATGAAGTCTCCGCTGGTTCACTTTCAGGACCTACTATCGCCAAAACCCTAGTGCCACGACCCATAAGGGGAACTTCCTCGTCCGTGTTCTCAGTAACGGTTGTGGTATGTTTTAGGTCAGACATGATTCTGGAAGAACAAATTCAAAGGGTATAGAAGAAGAAGGAACGTACCTATAAGGCGAATGTGGGATGCTCGATAGATCCTGAGAAGGGAACTCTGTTAGGTATTTCCTAAAGAGGAATGGGAGAAGTGTATACGTCTCGTGTGGATAAATGAAGCGAGGCACGATCTCCACCGTCCTGGCATTCCCCTGATGAACAATTTAAAATCGAAAATGTGGCAGATATGAGACATTTCACATCACGTATTTAATGCTCTCGAATACCAAAAAGTGGCGGCGCGGCGCTAAGAGTGTTTTTACGAAAATGGGCTGCCACCTACACTGGTAAAACAGGAGAGTAGCTGATAGGTGGTACCGAGCTAAGAGCTCAACATCATTGACTAGACCTCAGGTCAGCCCTGAAGTCGTTATTAGACTGACCTTGCTACCGGGACCTGAACTCAGAACTGAGATTGATGGAAAGACCTCAGTAACCAGAATAATTGTGAAGGGCACGTGTCTCTGGGCCTTAATTAATTATTCCTTCCTATTCTCTATTTGAAACAGGGATTCCATGGGATGAAATACCAGAATGGCATGATGTACGCCGAGAATGGTGGGAGCGTGTTGAACGGTTAAGGAAAGGTTGCAGAAAACTACAGAAACTTTTCTAAAAGAGAGGGGGAGTATATAACCTCCAAGAAAGCTATGATAGCAGGTACGAGAACACTTCTAATATTGATTTTCTCTATTGTGTCCCTTTCTCTTTCACCATAAGCAAAAGCTAACTTAAGCACCAGAGGATTTTTGGGCAGGCACCACATCGATGTCAAGATCGTTTTTGCAGAGTTTGAAGACAGGAAGAGAAAGAACCAGAAATCGTGTCATCAGTACTAAATTCTAATATTTATATTTATATTTAATAGTAATAACGCTAAGTCCGAAACGGTACATGTATTTGAACTGTACATATATCATACCATATTAATTAGAAAACTAGTACGCAGACCGATACAGTATTCAGAACCTTGGTGGTATCCTAATAGTGCTTGTATCGGAGGTCGTCTAAGCCCCGAGAACTCCCCTTTTGGACTGAACTGACATGTCGAATATTTTCTCTTCAAACTAAAGTGTTATTCTGAACTGACCTAATGTGATCATGTCTGAACTGATCTAGTATGCTTATTCCCTTATCAGACCTAAATTTTTT
>NMUG010002516.1:0-15897 GCA_002855965.1 Monotropa hypopitys | reverse complement strand
TCGCTCCACACATCAAAGAGGTGATCTTCCGGAATCCTCTACCGCACCCGTATCGACGTAGTTGACGGATTTCCTTGCTATAAGGTGAGCGTGTAGATTCCTCTCCCTATAATATGATTGCAGTACTTGATACATGTTGGATGCTATATATGTACTTGAATATATTGTATGCTCACTTGCACGTATGTCGTAAGATCGTTGGTATTTGCTACAATCACACTTGTTTATGCACATGATGGATTTGAATACATGATTTACACTTGATGATGTTAAATAGTAAAATGTGATATATGTTCCACATGCAAGTATTTTATATTCATACCTTAGATATAACATGTTGTATGTTGAACTATGATGTTGATGAACGTAAGCATAGCCACTAATTGTTGCTTAGCAAGATGAATGATGTTATGTACACTTCAATTTGCATACACATGCATATGCACCTATTGATGATGAATGACGGTGAACGATGATGAATGATGTATAATTACAAGGTGCATGCATGCATTAATGCAAATACGGTGTTTAATATTCCGGTGACACATGTTGGGGGACGGTAGATGCTTGGCAACGGGACATCTCAACATTGTGTTTACCCACGGTGACGGAATATTGTATTCCGGCTACACATATTGGGGGACGGTAGATGTGTAACAACGGGACACCTCAATATTGTGTATGTCCACGGTGATGGAATACAAGGGTGTCTTTATCACCCTTTTGTCTTATGACAATGGAAGCTTCCTAAAAATATTGAAAGATGCATCACATTTGGCATTCCATATGCATGAATACATTTCAATTCTTTTGGCTTTGATACCATGTTGGAGAGAGACATAACCCCTTATCATTGCCTATGAACTTGATGTATCTTGTAAAGCTTCATTTTATATGGATAGTGAATCTGACGTTCCTGGATGTGGTGCCTTGTCTTTTGTTGTGGCATCTTATCCAGGTGAAGAAGCTTAGTATGTGTTCTCCTATTTTGCCAGCCGTTCAGACTTTGTGGAAGAAGTCTCCTTGCCATGCTACTTTTCCTTGGCTCTTGTTGTTGGTTAGAGTGAGGACGAGTGGTAGATAGGTGGTTCTTCTTTTTACTTCATTAGACTAATGGAACATTGATTGGCCTTGTTCTCGGCCTTTTTGTTAGAATTGTCACACTGGTATGGCCCTTGGACTTGAAGGTTTTGGTAATCTCCTTTTAAATTATTTTAATTCCGCTACTCATGTTTTAATCGGTGTTTAAAAAGAAAAAAAATATGGCCTCCTTTATATCCCCCTTCCCCAATGGTTGTTTTAATAAATGTCGCGACTCAAGATCGGAATCCTTTTTATTTTATAGTTTTCCGGGTTGGGTCGTTACACCTTCGGTTGTGCTGAATGGGGGCAGGCCGAGCCTCTGGAGGTCGGATGGCGGCACGCTCGGCCAGAAGGTCCTCCAGCTGACAGAATTTGTCAATCATCTGCATCAGATCGTCCATGTTTTCCGGACGGTGGAGCATGAGCTCCCAGAGCAAGGGGCTTTCGTACTCTAAGCCCAGCTTGAAGGAGGAGGTGGCGATTCCCAGATCGCAGTTCTGGATGTCATTGTATAGCTCCCAGTAGCGGTCGGCATATTGTCGGAGAGTTTCGTCCGGTCGTTTCCGGAGGCTGATCAGAGAGTCGACCTCTTTCTTCTGCTTGCCGCTTGTGACAAAGCGGGCAAGGAAGGTCCTCTCCAGATCTCTGAAGCTCTGGATTGCCCGGGAGGGGAGTCTATTGAACCATAGGGACCCCAGGGTTCCAAGGCTTGTGGGAAAAACCTTTCACAGGACGGCGTCGCTCGAAGAGTAGAGAGCCATGATTTGTCGGTAATAGATGAGGTGGGTGTAGGCATCGGTCTTCGGATCGTACCTGGTGAATTTTGGCAGGCTGAAACCAGGAGGGAGAGCGGCCGAATCAATAGTCCGGGAGAAAGGAGAGAGACTGAGCTGCTCGAGGCGAGTATCGACAGCCTGAAGGGCCTGCCCGGGGGGATGCTCGGCATGGTGGTCCCTTCGGTGGCGCCGGTGCTCCCTGTGGTCGTCGTCAGATACAGGAGAGCGATGACGGTGCCTCTCTTCCCGGTCGCGATGGCGCTTCTCCCTTTGAAGCCCGGAGTCCTCCGTTTCCGGCCAGAAGTCCTGTGGTTGAACCTCCACAAATTCCCCGTCTTCATAGATGTAAAGGGGAACAGACTCGTGGCGCTTCGGGCGCCTGTCGTTGTCAAAAGAGTGACCCGTCGGACGCTCCTGTCCATCGGCCACTCCCTTTCCTTTGCGTTCCCTGTCCTCCCTTGATTTGCGCCTCCTCCTTTTACGGCCAGAGGATCGGGAGACGGAGTCAGCAGCGTTGGTGGCCCGAGCCACCTGGTCCCGAAGCCTGGAAATCTCCGCGTCTCTTTCTTTCATCATTCGGTCTACGGCCGCTGCGTAGGCCGATCCAAGCTCCGGCGTGAGGCCGGTCAGGGAAGAGAATAGCCCCATAGACACATGCTGCAGAGGAGGGGACAGTCCGACCGGTAGAGAAGGATCCTGGACCGCCGTCGTCGTGTTACCGTCATCCATGAGTAGCTTGAGAGAAGGGCAGAAAACTGGATTCCACAGATACTGGTGCTAAGTCCCACTGTGAACGCCAATTGTGGGGACCTGTTTCTGCCGAAGGGTTCTGTGGGATAGCTAGGCCTTCGGATGATGGAAGTCGGCTGAAACCGGAGGCTAGAGTGGTCCCTGCAAACAAGTAAGGGGGGCGCCCTGCTGGCTCCTGCAAAACAAGGGTGAGTGCCCTCCGGTGGGGTTTTAACCAATGGGGCCTCCGATGCTTAAGTTAGAAACGGTTGGAGAAGCTAAAGCACATAACGAAGGAGGCCGGACAGTCAGCGGTCGGGGAGCTCAGATCAGGATTAGCATCAGGATCCCGTGAACAGTGCCCATAGAGGGTATTTATAGGGAAATGTTTGCTTGGGGCTCGCGAATAATAAGTGGGCCACACGTAGAGGGCCCACGGGTGGGCCTGGACGGTTGTTGGACCGGGTTGGACCGTACGGACGCAGAATCTTGGATGGATCCCGATGATAGTGACAGGAGGAAGACCTCCGGTCGGCCCGGACGTTGGTGGTCGGCCAGGATGTGGGCTCTTCGGCCTGCGGACATCTGAAGATTGGTACCCTCGCACTCGGAGGCGGAACCAATGGTTGCCGATGGGTGCAATCCGAGCGCCAAGGGTCGGCCAGTACAGGCCCTTCGGATTGTTTGGGTCGGCCAGTACAGGCCCTTCGGATTGTTTGGGTCGGCCAGGCCGACTCACGGGTGTTTAACTTATGCAATCTTTTTTCATCCCATGGCTTGGGTCCGGTCACCACATACAAAATGAGCTAAATGCATGCATAAGAGTAGGCATGATATTGAGAGACGACAATATGAAGAGATATCCATTTGTTCCAAAAGAGTGAAGTATATGTGCCAATGTGTCCTACCACGTTTTCATGATACCGAGTGTTGTTCAAAGACAACCACGTTACGTTTAAAAATAGTCAATCGTTATCCAAACTAACAAGTCACGTTCCAAGGTGTTCATTTCTAACCAAGTATTCAATCACAAGTGTTTTCGAGTCGATCACATGCTACCACAATGTCCAAGATTTCCAAATTTCCACATATTTCAAGATAAAACAAGTATTCTCAAGAGTGCATAGCCATTCCGTCATAGAGGGGATCAACCTCAACACGTCTATTCCTCGATTCCCCATCCGTCGGGAGGGTTTAGTACTACCCCCATTGCCCAATGTCGTGGGAGACCCCTTTTGGTACATCCCAAGGCCTCAGCCTGAATTCAAGAGCACTCAACAATTCTCATTCCTCCGAAGATTCGGTGGGTCAAACCCACTATACCATTCCAACAATCGTTTCCAATTTTTCCAATACAAGACCATTGTCAAAAATATCAATGTCGTGTGGGTTCCAACGTGTCAACGTAGTCATTATGTTTTCAATTTCATAAATCCAACCACCCAACCCAATTTCCCCAATTTTCCAAAATTGACAAGACTAGGGTTCATGAAATCAAATTGGGGCTTTTGCACAAAACATTTAATTAGACGATGTAATGAGCGTAGGATGTTCAACATGATAGCAATTGATCGATTTGCAAAGGAATTTCATCATTCAAAGTCATACATAAACATAGACATGGATTCTACTCATTTCCAACAAGAATCTAGTAGATTGAAGGACAAAACAATAACATATAAACAAGATCTCAAGATCCCCTACCTTAGAGGGAAGATGCACACAACTTTAACTCGGAGTTCTACACACCCAAGCGAACAAGAACCACCACTGCGAAGCTTGGGACTCCCTCTACGACGTCAATGCTTCAAGAATCTTTCAAAACTTACCATAGGAGCTCCAAATCCTAGACAGAAGCAAGGGGTTGAGAGAAATAGGGTTTAAGGGAGGTAGAGAGAGAATAGTCTATGAGAAATGATCTCTCACGACCTAAAATAGTATATATATGACCCTTAGGAGAATACCCAAACTGCCCTTAAAATCTGCAGAAAATTAGAAAATCTGAACTCGGCGATCGGTCGACGTCATTCGGTGTACCGGTCGACAAGAAGAAATTCAAATTTCTCACAACTCTCTGGAAAACCACGACCGGTCGACACGATCTGGTGTACCGGTCGAGACTCAATTTCGAGTTCTCTAGAATATCGCGACCGGTCGACGCTATTTGGTGTATCGGTCGACAAGAAGAAAAATCGACTTTTTCAACAGTTACTGGAGCATCACGACTGGTCGACGGAATTCGGTGTACCGGTCGTGGGGAGCAGGAAATTGATTTTCAAGAAAACGTTTTCCAAACACACTCTCGACAAGGTTTCAACGACTTTCTAGTGATCTAAGCACATAGAACTTCTTAATTATTGTACGGACCATCATACGATAATTTAAAATATATTTATAATAGATATAAAATTTTGGAGTGTGACAGAGGCCATTTCGCAACCTTGTATACTAAAATACAAGAGGGTTGGGCCAAACACATATTTCGAAATAATGGGTGAAAATGAAAGAATTTAAATTGCTCGAAAGGTGATTGCCGAACACTCGTGGAAATCACCCGGGCATCCATGAACACTTCGAATTTTCCTATTGGACATACCAAATTCCTCGTGATTCAACAATCACCTTGGTAAGGCTTAGGAATCCAAAAGATTAATATATAAATTGATTTTGGTATGATTAAAAGAAGTGTTAATTGAAACAAATTAATACTAGATTTCTTCAAATGAAATAAAGGAAAATTTAAATAAATAACTATTCCCAAGAATAAATTAAAATAATGGGAAATTATATTACAATTTCTGAACCGTTACAATCCATCCTCCTTAAAAGAATTTCATCCTCGGAATTGACAAGATCAAATACATAGAAACACAACGAGATAGATAAAGGATTACATTAAGAGTAGAACAGGATGAACAAAGAAAATACACTAGGAATCAAACAATTCCGGATATTGCTCCCAGATTTCACCTTCTCGTTCCCAAGTAGCTTCTTCGATATTATGATCCTTCCAAAGGACTTTGACAAGGGAAATAGTCTTTCCCTGCAAGACTTTTTCCTTCGAGTCCAAGATACGAATGAGACATTCCTCATAAGAAACATCGGCTTCTAAAGCAATGGATGACCAATCCAGGATATAGGAAGGATCATGATAGTACGTACGGAGCATAGAAATGTGAAACACGTCATGAACACTTGAAATTTGGTACGGCAAGGCCAAATGATAAGCCACTTCCCCTATCCATTCAATGACGTCAAAAGGTCCAATAAAGCGAGGAGTCAACTTACATCTCATACCAAAGCAATTGGTTCCACGATGTGGTGACACCTTCAAGAAAATATGGTCACCAACTTCAAAAGACAAAGAACGGCGACAGTTATCCACATAACTCTTGTTACGGCTTTGGGCGGTCAACAAACGTTGATGGATTATCTTGATTTGTTCGGTGGTTTGGTTGATGGCTTTAGTACCCATTTCTACAACATCCCCAATATCATACCAACAAACGGGTGATCGACATGGTCTCCCACACAATGCTTCGAAAGGTGCCATTCTAATATTTGACTGATAGCTGTCGTTATATGTGAATTCAACAAGAGGCAAGTGGTTACCCCAATTGTCTTGATAGTACAAAATGCAAGCACGTAGCATGTCCTCCAAGGTTTGGATGGTGCATTCTGACAACCCATCAGTTTGAGGATGGAAAGCCATACTAAAATGAAGTTCGGTGCCAAAAGATTTTTGAAAGCTTCTCTAAAAATAAGAAGTGAAACGAGGGTCACAATCGGATACAATAGACAATGGTCTTTCACGAAGACGAATGATTTCACGAATATATAACCAGCTCAAAGAATCCATGGATTGAGAAACTCGAATAGGGAGAAAATGGGACAACTTGGTCAACCTATCGACGACCACCCAAATAGCATCCTTGCCATCATGCTGCCGACGCAAACCAGAAACGAAATCGATGGTGACATGTTCCCACTTCCACTCCGAAATGAGCAAAGGTTTAAGAGTACCTATCGGACGTTGATGTTCGGCCTTGACTTGTTCGCAAACAAAACATCCCCTCACAAAATTTGTGACATCATTCTTCATTCCGGACCAACAAATTTGTTGCTACAAGTCATGGTACATCTTATTCTTTCCTGGATGGACTACAAAAGGGGAATGATGAAATTCATGAAAAGTTTCCTGTCGGCATAACAAAGGGACAAACAACTTGCCTTGATAACAAACGCCCAAATCTTCAAATACTGCCCGGTCTTGAGGTGCCTCACCTTCAAGATATCTAGAATGCATGATAGCTGTCTTCATCACCAACATGCGCTCCTATAACTTTATGAGACAATGAACACTGAACCGTCATGTTGCACAAGGTGACTTTTTCACCAGTTTCTTTAGCACGATGCACAAAATCTCTCAAATCCTACACGCACTTCCAGTCACGAATGGCCAAGCTAGCCAAGTGATAGTACCATCAACTCAATGCATCGGCAACTACGTTAGCCTTACCCGGATGATAGCACAGTTCGAAGTCGTAATCCTCAAGGTGTTCCATCCATCGACACTGATGCATATTAAGTTCCTTTTGAGTGAACAAGTACTTAAGGTTTTTTTGGTTGGAGAAGACCTCAAATTTCTTGCCATAGAGATAATTCCTCCAAATTTTCAATGAAAAAATCACTGTGGCAAGCTCCAAATCGTGCGTCAAATATTTCTTCTCGTGGATTTTCAACTGACAAGACCCATAAGCCACAAATTTACCTGTGTGAATCAACACACAACCCAACCCATCATGCAAAGCATCACAATAAATGGTATAACCAATGCCTCTTCCCGGAACAATAAGAATAGGAGAAGATGTCAACTGTCTCTTTAACTCCTCAAAAGTGGTTTTGCATGTATCATCTCAAATAAAAGGATGTCCTTGCGTGTAAGACGAGTTATAGGATCTGCAATACGAGAGAAGTCGAGGACAAAGCACCAATAATAACCCGCATGACCGAGAAAACTACGAACTTTGAACACATCAGATGGTCTAGGCCAGGAAAGAATGGCCTTAATCTTGACTAGATCTACAGAAACCCCATCTTGAGACACCAAATGTCCCTAAAACTTCACCTCAGAAAGCCAAAACTCATACTTACTGAGATTGGCATAAAGATGATTCTCATGCAAAAGATCAAGAACAATACGGAGATGAGCCTGATGCTCTTCCACCGAAGCTGAGTAGATAAGAATTCCATCCACAAACACCACCACAAACTGATCTAGGAATGGACAGAAGATATGGTTCATAAGATCCATGAAGGTAGCTGGAGCATTGGTTAGCTCAAACGACATAACAAAAAACTCAAAGTGGCCATAGCGGGTGAAAATGCAATTTTGGAGATATTCTCTTCCCGAATACGTAACTGATGATAACCAGATAGCAGATCGATTTTCAAGAAGCAAATAGAACCTCGTAGATGATCGAAGAGATCGTCAATCCTAGGCATAGGATAACTGTTCTTCATAGTCACTCGGTTCAGTTTGCGATAGTCTATACAAAGGCGAAGGGATCTATCCTTCTTCTTGGCAAAGAGAGCAAGCGCTCCCCAAGGAGAAGAACTCGGACGGATAAAATCCAACTCAAATAATTCTTCAATCTGGGACTTCAATTCCCTCAATTTGACAGGAGAAAATCGGTATGGTGGAATAGAGACAGGAGCAGATCCAGAAATGAGATCGATGGAGAACTCCACTTCCCTCTTGGGAGGTATACCCGGTAACTCCTCTAGAAACACATCAAGGAAGTCACACAACACGACCGACAACTCTTGGTGCTTGGAGACATCATCATCCAAGGCCAAGCTGGAAAGCATACAACATATGGAGCCATGCTCCTTCGGATCATAAAAGACTAATTCGATGGGATCCTCATGATCCCCAATAAAGTAGAAGAAGTCCCCATGGAGCTTGAATCAGAACTCGAAGACGGAAATAGTTGATATTGGCATAATGAGTGGATAGACAATCCATGCCTAAGATGACATCAAATCCAGACATATTCAATACTATAGGATCGAAGGAGAAATGTAGATTGGCGATTGTCATCTTGCATTAACGACAAAAATAGTTTAAAGGGATGCAGCCTCCAACGGGTGATTCCACTAATATGGGAGAGTCAAAGACCTCCAATTCCAATCCCAAGGTAAATGCAAAAGATAATGCCAGAAAATAATGTGATGCACCAGAATCGATAATAATAGAAGCCCAAGAATTATAAATAAGAATGTTATCGCGCACAAAAGATACCTCTGGCTGTTGAACAGGAGGCTAAGGAGCAATAGATGGAACGACATATACTCGACCCTGAGTCATCTGGCCACGCCCTGCACCACTGTGTTGGCCTGAAGACTGCCCTGGTCCCGAAGGACCCTTCCTGTCAAGCCTAGAGCCCTGGCTAGAAGAAAACAGAGCTGTCTTAAACTGCTACTACTGCTAGAAAGACTGAACATGTCGAGGCTGCTGGACAAACACTGCCTCACTGCGCTCGATCCCTTAGAAGGAAAAAATTTGGAGATGTGGATGGGTTGGCCACACTCATAGCAAGTGACCTGTGGGCATTCATTGCGGAGGTGTCCATACTAATTACACTTATGGCATATGATCTGAGCTCGGAAAGAAACACCAGGCTAACCGGGATTAACCTGCTATTTCTGTCCCTTAAAGAAATGTGATTGCTCACGCTTCCTCTTCTTACCGAAGCTACCAGAAGAACCACTAGAGCTAGAATACTATCCTCTAAGTTCCCAGATCTTAACTTCCTTAGAAGGTTCTTTTTTTGATTCAATCAATCTAGCACACTCCACCATATCGGCAAAGACCCGAATTCGGTGCCTCGCGATCAAATGCTGAATAGAACGATGAAGACCTCGCTCGAACCGCTTACACTTCTTCTCCTCAAAACTAACCCAATCTTGAGAAAATATGGACAAAGATTGGAACTTGATGGCATACTGAGTCATTGACATGGTTCCCTGCTCGAGCCTCTCAAACTGCTCGCGGAGACCATCACAGAAAGATTCTGGAAAGTACTGACCTTCAAAGATGGTTTTAAATTAGCCCAAGTCATGGATCCAAGAGGATCGATAATAGCTTGAGAACTAGCACTGACAAGGACCCATAAAGCATCCCTCTATACTTCAACAATCGACGTCCACCAAGCATTTTCCTCCCCAACAAGTTGGTACGAAGCGAGTGAGAGACGAACCTTGTTCTCAGAGATTTCGAGGATTTCGAAGACCTTTCGGATCTCCGTCATCCAATGATATGTCTCAATCGGGTCAACTTCACCATTGAACTTTGGCAGATCCATGCGGCGAAGCTCCCGAAGAGATTCAGATATACGACTGGGAGCATTCTCTCTCTGCATAGCAACCCCTCGGCTAGCCTCAACTATAGCTGTAGCGACATCCTAGATGAATTGACTGGCATTTGCCATCCCTCCAGGGATAACCCCTTCATATTGGGAAATGCTTGGAAGATCCCTAGGCAAGCCATTGACTTCTTCAGTAACCGAGTCGGGAATTGGAATGCCACGATGTCCATGACCACGATGGTTCGATATAATTCTACAAGACAGAAAGATCGGAAATCATATTAATAAGGAGGCCTAAACGACCAAGAATGAGACATCAAAGATTACCACTAGACTATATTAGAACACATATCAAGACTCGGAATAGATACCAACAACTAGGAAGTCTAGGAAGGACACCCAACTACCACCAACAAAGGGTTAAACACCCTAGACAACCAATGATAGAGAAGGACTCTAAGAGTAGGCCTTTATAAATTATTTGTTTCTAAATTCCTTATTGGCTCTTATACAATGCATACAATACTCAACACACAAGCACACATGCACAATCATATGAAATGTAATGCAATAGTCACATAATGCACCCACCAAGACTAAATGTCTCCCCAAAGTCCCTAAGTTTTCGAAACTAAAGCTCTGATACCAATTATAACAGCCCCAGAATTTAAACCATTTTTTTGACAAAGGATAGTAGAGCATTTCAATAAAATACTACAACATAAAACCCAACCATCATATGCATGTCCAAGCCATATGCCAAACCTCAAATAAGAAAGTAATGAGTTTAAGTCTAACTATTATAGACTCGGGTACCAAAATAGATAAGTAAAGTGTGGAAAGGTAAATAAAAGGTGCATTACAAATGTAAAACCTTCAAGTTCTTCCAAGTCTTGGAACTCCACCTCCAAGCTAAGCCAAATGATCCTTTCCTAGAAATAGAGGGTTAGGCATACGCCTAGTAGAGAAAATCTAAACATATGATATCTGCAATAAGTGTGCATTTGTATGAGCATGTTTGGAAAGTATAAATGTGATCCATACAAGAGAGTCTGATAGGTTTCCAATCTAAATAAACCAGGTGTGAGAGAACTTTCCAAGTTTTCGTTCAATAAACCAATTGATTTCCAAGGACTTGTCAACATCAAATAACCCTGTCAAAACCACTCCGTATCAAAATAAGGATTTTTCAAACGATTTTCCAATTTCCTTATTAATATAAGGTTAACCGTTTCTAAATAAGAGTTTAGGCTATTAATTCCGTGCTAGAAGCTCGTCAACTATCTAACCGTATAATTCATCGTATTAACTGACTCGACGGGAGGGTCCAGTCAAACCCCCATTGCACAATGTCGTGAACATAGAACGTTTAGGGATCAAAATCCCGGGGATCAAAATCCCATATGTATAGCCAACTCAAGGATCAACATCCATATTAAACCACTACTTGATTTAAACTTCCAATTTCTCAAAATTCCCAAAATTAGGCCAAAGGCCAAATTTCAATTATTTTTAAGGTATCAATATACCAATGGTTAATTCAATGCTACAATTTGATGTTCCCATGGTCAATTGTCATTTTCCCCAAATTTGTCGAATAAAATCCAATTAGGGTTTTTATTAAAAATTGGGAGTTTTCAATTCTATGTTTGGGAACATGAAATTAAAGTCATGAGAACATTATATCCAAATCCAATTGAACCCTAGACCCACTACACCACACTTGAAACCCTAGGACAAACCCTAGACATGCATATCTTGAAATTTTGTATAAAAAGAGAGAGAAAAAGAAGTCCTACAACATATATACACAAGTCTAGAGATACTTTACCTCTTTGGAAATGGCACCAAAACTCTAGAAGAGAGTTCTTCACACGAACCACATAGCCTAGTCCGTCAATGTGTAGAGGAGGTTGAGGGGAACAACGTTTGGGAAGGACTTTTGTCCAAAATCCTCCAAACAAAGAGAGAAAATGGGTGAGAAGTGGGACAGAGAGAAAAACGTGAAAGAATGGGAAAGAGAGGTTGGGTGGCTGCTGTGAAATGTTTGGAGTGATTTTCATGTAAGGTTAAGTTGGAAAAAAAGTATATATATATATATATATGCCCAAAATCCATCCCGAAAATATCCTTACTGAAGGGCATATCCATATACACAGGGTGTATATCGATATGCAATTGCCCAGAAAATGCATAGAGAACCTCACATTTTGATATACCCAACAGTGGTATATCGAAATGTCATATGAAGGAATCCAAGAAGAAATGTTTACATATCGATATACCCCCGCGGGTATATCAAAATACAATATGAAGACAAGAAGATGGTGGACCTTCGTATATCGATATGCACCGTAGGTATATCGAAATATGGAAAGATGGGGTCCATATTTTGATATGCATCCAGTGCATATCAAAATATGCAACGAAGGAAATGGAGCAGAGACTTACGAGAGGATTTTAACAAATGGGCATTTAGATATGCACCCCTTTCATATCAAAATGCAGAATGTCCAGGCCATTTCCCATCCTTGCATACCGAAATGCAAGAGGGTTGGGCCAAACACATATATCGAAATAATGGGTGAAAATGGAAGAATTTAAATTGCTCTAGAGGTGATTGCCGAACACTCATGGCAATCACCCGGGCATCCATGAACACTTTAAATTTTCCTATTGGACATATCAAATTCCTCGTGATTCAATGATCACCTTGGTGAGGCTTAGAAATCCAAAAGATTCGTATATAAATTGATTTTGGTATGATTAAAAGAAGTATTAATTGAAAGAAATTAATACTAGATTTATTCAATTGAAATAAAGGGAAATTTAAATAAATATTCCTAAGAATAAATTAAAATAACGGGAAATTATATTAAAATTTCTAAATCGTTATACTGTTGGATTTGTAAACTTAAACTCATTACTTGCTTGCTTGTGACATTCCCCATTTCCCCTTTTATTTCCGTACTTTTGAATTGGGTAGTTGTTTAATTTTACTTGTCCTTCTTGTCGTATTTTCTATTTCTAAAAAATATGGTATTAAATTTCGGGACGTGAGAGATCTTGTGTCAAAACTCATAGCTCCAAACTTAATTCTACAACAAAGAAATGAATTACATTTCTTTCAACTATGAAAAAGACATGCATAATATAACCAAACTTCAAAAATCAAATCCAATGAACCCCAATATCGTAGGTTATAAATTTTGTAGGATCTAAACATAATTTATAAATTGGCTTTCATACGTGAACTGACCCTGAAAAAATGTACAACAATATTAAAAATGAGAGTGGATTTGAACTGAACTAAAACATTCACAAAAGTTTTAGCTAAGGATATTACTAGTTGATCTAACTGGATCTGAGTGGATCTAAGTGCTCTGAGTGGATCTCAACCCGTCAAAAGTAGAAAGGAGTGACATGAACATAAAAAATGAAAAAACAAAGCTGGTGGAATGGAGGAGAGAGAGAGAGTACCTATATGGATTGAAAAAAGACATTGATCATTTAAATTTCCCAAACTTAAGAATCTAGGCCATCTCCCATGCCTTGGCTTCCTTTTGATACTTTTCATGGGAATAAGAATCTAGGCTCTCTCCCACGTCTTATTTTTTCGTAAGTAGCCTGGACCATTTAAAATTCTTAAACTTAAAATATATGAGCATATATATTATCAAAAAAAGAGAAGCACAGACACAAAAGCATAATCCAATGGTGCAAAATAATCCTCCTTTAATGGAATATTTCCACAAAATACATTAATTGAGTATATTCCATTCTTTTTAAGTACATAAATGACTTCGAAAGAGTAGGTTCAAATTTTGCTGTGGTCAATGAATTGAATGCAGAAAATATTGTTATCAGTATCTACAGTCACAGGTTTGAAGAAAATGATTGTTCTACCAAAAAAACAAAGCATGTGGAAAGAGTTACAAAAAAATCCTAAAAAAGTACCCTTACATCAAGTTAAATAACATCAATTGCAGAAGTATTTCTAAAAGAAAAATGTGTTGCAATCGTTGTTGCGCCAAATTATAGCTTTCACATGCATAACGATAGGCAAAAAAGAAGATTCACACCAAACTACAAAATTTTACCTAACCCATTTCCAAAAGCGAGTTAGGTCCTTCTAGAGCAGGTGGTATGCTTCCCCGCACTTCTGGCTCCGTCTCCTCATGGATAGATTCCATGCTTACATTCACCTTTCCCCTATCATTGATCCAGATATGGTTAACACATTTTTTTTACAACCTAATGGTAAGACAACTTAGTTGTTCAAATCATAGTCATTCAATCTCAATCAAGTACAGACCTGATTACCTTCTAATGGTAATCAGGCCAAAAACAACTACTATATTATTTACTAATTACCATTCTAGCATCATTCCAAAAAAAAAAATATTGTAATTACCTGCTAATCACCACGTCAGACCAAGTTATGAAAACAATTCTTGAATCAGCAAAAACAGAAATGAATAGACCAAAGTTTTTTCCCAAACTCACCATTCCTTCTAATACCTTAGGGACATGTTTCTTGATAGTCATGAAGTACTAAAATCACTATGACATGTGTAGCTAGATCTGTGCTCGTGATGAGAGAGAAATTGTAAACTCACCATCCCACTTTTTGCAAAAATCTAAGACAACACAAAGGGAAAATTATTTCATAAAAACAAACTCTACCGAACTGATCTTTTGAACTTTGGACATTCACTTCAGTCGGTGATAGTGGATGCGATGGCAGTGTAAGTGATCTTTGCCATCAGATGAAACCAATAACAAGGCACCGTCGACAGTCACCATTTGAGATGTGAGACATACCTGAGATGGTAAGGAGGTCACCTCCGTGTAAAATAGAGAAACTTTGGTTACCATCATTATTGGTCGTCGCTGTTTGTAGGTCGCCTCTGTCACTGTCATACCATCACCGTTAGCTATCGTTGTTTGTGAGAGAGGTGAGAGAGGTGAGAGGAGGTCGCCACCGTCAATGGGTATCATCTAGAGGGGATATTTGACCTTAGATGGAAAGGAGGTCATCGTCTCTATTTGTGAGAGGTGAGGGGTGTTTGCTGCTCTCGTTTGCAGGTCCATTGGAGACCCTCTGTTTTTTGACCTCCATCCACAAATACCTAACCTGGAAATCCAAATAGCTCCTCAAATAGATGATGTGAACATAGTTAGTGCATGATTCGTTGCATACCATGCTACAAATTAGACCCATATTTTTCAAGGGGAGAGGAAGGATAGGAGGTTCTGGTGTGGGCAGTGTCCGGTAGCTAGAGCTTGACTTCCATTTTGCAGATCAGCACATGGAGAGAGGAAGGAGTGAGAGCATCAACATCTAGACTCTATAGCAGAGCGATGGATGGGAAATGGAGAGAGGGAAGTTGTGGGAGCTTGCACTATGTTATGGTTATGTTTTGTGGTTATGGGAGAGAGGGGGGGGAGGGAAGAGCTAGAGACAGAAGGGGAGGAAGATTGCGGCAACTATTGGTTCTCCTTGGGAATGGAACCAGTTAGCCTTAAATATCTTTGATGATGTTGTTTTTTATAGTGAATATCTTCTATACAATTAATTAAAATTAATTATGCAAGAATTGTGGAGTTTATGTAAAATAGTCTCGTCATTTCATTTGATTGAATGTCATATGCTATAGAAAATCACATTATTATTGTTTTGTCATTCAATTCATTATAATTGTTGTAATAATTCTTAATTGATCAATTTAATATTACTGTCATATTATTCTTGTGATTAATTGAAATTATGATTAAATTAATTTATTGGATATTTAATTCCATGCTTTAATTATTTAACAAAATATTCTTGTGAATATTTATTCTTATGAATTAAATTATCCAAGTTATTATGATTTAATCAATGCTCACTTTATATGGACTAGATAAATTAAACGGAAATTTATCGCCCGGTCCCA
>NMUG010002515.1:0-15896 GCA_002855965.1 Monotropa hypopitys | reverse complement strand
TTTTTGTGAAAGAAAAATTAATTTTAAAAATCGTTTTCAAAACAATTTCATTAAAAATAGTTTTTTGGAAAAATATTTTTGAAAATATTTTTTTGAAATTAATGTATTTATCAATGTGTAATATAAAAACATTTTTTTTTGACAATTGTGGAAGAAAAACCCTTAAAACGACGTCGTTTTGAGGGTGTGCAGGGAGATGTACAGGGAGTGGTGTGCAGCATCCCCCAATCCAGTCCGGAGTGGCCACGCAAACTAATCGGTACCCAATCCGTACACGATTGATTTTTGGGAAGAAATCGGGATTCATAATTTGTTACTAGAGAACAAAATTTCTTGCAAAAAAATAGTTTTAGTAGTAGTATTGAACTAGAAATGCTCCAACCAGCGATACTCTAGTGAAAGCCAACGCTGGGTGACCTTAGAGATTTCGTGGGACTGCATGAGAAAGACATCTTCATCTTCAAGGTCTGTGCAGCTGCTCATCAACTTAACCAAAGATCTTTCTCCTTGCTCACTACTTATCTTGTCAGTCCCCGTTCAACGTTGCCATTCTCAACATACAATCACTCCTCAGCACATCAATGGAGAATTGCATCACGAACGTCTTGTTCACTTACTTCCAGAATTACCTAGAATCCGATCGCTCGACGCAACCAAGTCTCTGCACGCACTCGCCATTACAACCGGCTGGAATTGCCCACAACCCATCTTTCTTAACAACAACATCATTTGTGTGTATGCGTCCTTTGGTGAGGTGTTTTATGCTCGCAAGGTGTTTGACGAAATGCCTCAACGAAATGCAGTCTCGTATAATACAATTGTTGGGTGTTATAGTCGTTGTGGGAATGCAGACGAAGCTTGGAGTTTGTTTTATGAGATGAGGGGGTGTGGGTTTGAGCCCACCCAATTCACGTTTGGGGGTCTCTTGTCGTGCCTGTCTTTGGATCTTTATAGAGGGTTTTACTTGCAGACATTGATTATAAAGAGTGGGTTGCTTTACGCTGATGCTTTTGCAGGAACTGCATTGTTGGGTTTGTTTGGGAGGCACGGTCGCGTAAAAGAGTCTCTGAAGGCTTTTGAGGACATGCATCAAAAGAATTTGGTCACATGGAACTCAATGATATCTTTGTTTGGCCATCATGGTTTTGCTGAAGATTCAATAGTTATGTTCCGGGAGCTCACGAGGATGGAATGCACGTTGACAGAATATTCTTATATGGGTGCTTTATCTGGAGTTTTGTCGGAGGAAGATTTGGAATTAGGTGAACAAGTACATGGCTTGTTGATTAAAAATGGGTTGGGTTGCAAACTTTTGATCGCAAATGCTCTGATCAATATGTATGGCAAGTGCTCTAGATCATACACAGCAGAGAAAATGTTCGGGGAGGCTACTATCAGGGATATAGTTTCGTGGAATACAATCATTGGAGCACTATCGAAAAGTGATGGTCCGGGAAAAGCATTTGATCTTTTCATTAAAATGTGTGCAGCTGGAGTCTGGCCTAACCGGATGACATTTGTTAGTGTTATTAACTCATGTTCCAGTTCAGAGAGTTTGGTGCATGGAAAACTGATCCACGGGAAGGTAATTAAACGCATGTTTGAATATGATGTGTTGGTAGGTAGTGCATTGGTTGATTTGTATACCAAACATGACGAGTTGGGCGATGCACGTTGTTGTTTCGATCATATAAATGAAAAGAACGTGGTTTCTTGGAACTCTTTGATTTGGGGTTACTCGCAGAATTGCTATTTCTCCTCTGTTTCACTGCTACATGAAATGATTCAGTTTGGTTATAGGCCAAATGAGTTCTCATTTTCTGCTGTACTGAAGTCATCTGTCATCGGAGAGTTGCAGCAGCTTCAGTCTTTGATAATAAAAATGGGTTACCTTCACAATGAGTATGTCTCGTGCTCTCTCATTACCTCATATGCCAAAAGTGGTCTGATATCTGATGCCTTGATTTTACTTCCTTCTACTGATGCACCACTTACTGTTGTCCCATCTAATGTGATTGCTGGAATATACAATAAGACAGGCCAATATCATAAAACACAAGAATTGTATTCTCTAGTTGAGGAACCGGACATTGTATCTTGGAACATCTTGATTGCAGCTTGTTCCCGCAATGGTGATTACAAAGAGGTTTTTGAACTTTTTGAACACATGCAGGTGGCTCACATTCATCCTGACAGCTATACGTATGTTAGCCTCCTTAGTGTTTGCACTGATCTTTGCAACCTTGCTTTGGGTAGTTTGCTTCACGGGCTCATCATAAAAACGGATTCCAAACGGCAGGATACATTCGTTTTCAACATAATGGTAGACATGTATGGGAAATGTGGGAGTCTAAAGAGTTCTCTGAAAATATTCGACGAAATGACAGATAGAAATCTTATCTCGTGGACTGCTGTAATTTCAACACTAGGACATCATGGTCATTCATACAAGGCATTACACATGTTCAGAGAAATGGAAGCGGTTGGTTTTGCACCCGATAGAGTTGCTTTCATTGCTGTGCTTTCAGCATGCAGACATGGTGGGTTAGTGAAAGAAGGAAAGGAGATTTTGGAGGAAATGGATACAAAGTACGGGATTGAACCAGACATTGATCACTATCTACTTATAGTGGACTTGATGACTAGATATGGTGATCTCAAGGAAGCAGAGCGATTAATTCTTAGCATGCCTTTCTCTCCAAATACCCGGATATGGCGCAGTTTTCTTGAAGGCTGTAAGAGATATCGTGATGCTGACAATCTAGCAGTGGAATATATTAAACTGGAATCCAGTGGATGAGCTTATATACTGCGGTGTCATGATATTGACACTTCTCTTTTAGAGGCAGACAATGTTCTTTGGTCTTCTGGTTTAGTTTCTTTGGTTTCATGCTTATCTGATCCAGGTATTTATTTATTGAACTTTGAAATTTAAACCGCGATGTGAATTAAATGTTTACTGGCACATGATATTGGTACATATATTTTCATCATATAAACCACTGTATACTCTGTGTCAGTTGGCCGATTGGGAAATAATATTTGTTGTTTCTTTAACAAAATTTATAGTCATCAAGTAGTTTCTATATTCCTGATGTAGGACAAAGGCCTACGTTTAATGCCGAACAGACCTCAGCCCCAGCCGAGCTAAGCACCTCCTCCTTCCAGCCAGCCGCACAACACACTCCATATGCCGAGCTGCCAGATGACGAGCTACCACCCTCGCCGCACTGTCTACAGGAGCTTCAGCACGGCCCGACCAGTCCAGCCCGTACCAGTTCTGTAACATCCCAAACTCAAAAATACACTAAAATTTAAAATTTTTCATAAACCTCTAAACCAAATAAACCTCGAGTAACATTGCCAATCATGAAACCACAGAAACAATTTAAATCCTCAAACATGAATCCAAGGTACTATAATACTCAAACCTCAAGGAAATACATTAAACGAAATACCCACTACTAGTACAATTCTCTTCATGAGTCTTTGCATAAAAATGACAATGAAAATCTACCAAGAAGAGCAAAAGAATCACAAGTCATTAATAGTTCTCTTCCACAAGACATCCTCTGTCAATCATCACCTCCAATCAACCAATGCCCTCCAGCCTCGTAGTTGAGCGCTAAACTTGCAATCTATTTCCAAGCCAGAGACAAGGAAACAGAGTGTGAATATGATATGTTTAATTTCCAAAACACAAGTAATTTCGAAGTCAGAAATCATGAAGATGTACATGAACAATTTCTCTTACAAACTACATCCCATGCATGATACTTATATATTCTGGCCGAAGCCCTTTTTCAAAAAGGTTTGAGCATCCCATGCCCTGAAAATAGCTACTACTATAGGTAGTAGTTCGTACGCCCCGCGCACTAGAAACTTGAGGTACGTTCCACGCACCCGTTGGACTAACATTGGTTGCCAACAATCACCACCCGTCCCACGGAGGCATGCATAATATATTTATAAGGGCATATTATGCTTTCATCTCAACTCATGCATATGTATCTATGCATAACATCACATCATGCCATCATGCTTATACAACATTCTTCTCATGCTTTCATGTATTTGACTTAACAACAGAAAATAATTACTTTTCATGCACAATAAAATAGTGTAACTAAAACAGTCTTGCATTTGTACCATTAAAGATACCATATCCTTACACTCACCGATACCATGCGTCTAAACTTTCTCCTTGCCTTTGAGCGAGGCCTCAATGCCTTCCTCAAGCGTCCCTGTCAAAACAACTAAGATTTCAGTCCACAATGTATTTATAAAATTGACAAGAAAACATAAATTAAATCATAAGCTTGTCAATAACCTAACAAAAGTTCCACATCAACTATCATCCTTTTCAACTAGAAATTCATTAAGTGTTTATCACATCGATGCTAGGTTAGACGTATACGTGGACATATGTGTATTCCCATAAATATCTCAACTACGAAATAACAAGAATTATCACAACACAAGGCTTCTTAACCCATCCTTATTCATAAGCCTATACAAGTAAAAATCCTCTTAACACCCTCAATCAAACCATAAACCATACTTCTTTTCTTAGAAAATAGATAGATCCGGTGGCCATACTTATCATATCTATTATGAATGTGATACATGAACTTATCCCAAAGATCATAGGAGAGATAGAGAGATTAGTTTTATACAATCATCTATAACATAAATCACAACATACATATAACCAAAACATATAGACAGCCCTTGGATCAAATCCAAGGGCCCAGATTTGTCCCTACGTTCCATATACCCTTCACAGATACACGGATCAATTTGCACACATTTTACACCATTGATCATTTTGATCTAATGGCTGATCTCATTATTTATTCACGGATCACATTATACACACACGCTCCATCCCTCCCCCCTCGAGACTCCCCCATCCACGATACACGCCAAAACCCTCACGCCATGTTCTGAATCCACCGCCCAAACCCTCGATACCCACGACCTGTTCTGAGAAGCTCTCTCTCTCTCTCTCCTCACGACCCACGACCTGTTCTGAGAATCCTCCATCGTCCCCGACACATACAAACCCATACAAACCCATCAAGTCCCGCTCTTCCTCCCTCAACTCCCGCTCGCAGATCGAGGAAGAAATCAAATAGGTCTTCAAGAACTCAGCAACACTCGATCCCTTCATCCAAGTCTGATGTCGGTCGAACTACAACACTCGAGCTCAATAACACTCGAACTCTCATCCACTATTGTTCTGCAGACCTTCGCATCCAACGCTGGGGTGGTTTCTTGCGACCTGTTCTGTTTTTTTCACTCACGACCTGTTTTGATTTACAGAGGTTTGTAGAACAGAGGTTTGTAGATACAAAGGTTTGTAGAATAGAGGTTTTGATTTACAGAGGTTTGTAGAACTCTCATCCACTATTGTTCTCAAATGCACACAGGTTTGTAGATACGGATTTTTAGATTGGCGTAAACTGTGGGTATTCACTAACAGTTGATGTCGTTCCGATTTTACCCCGTACCACTATCGCCATTTCATTCTCTGTGTATTTTTTGATTTTTTTCTAATTTGTTACACACACTGTTGTATCCTATGTATTATTGCATATTTTTTTGGTTTTTTTTTTCTGATAACCTATGGGTTTGTCTGTCTTTAGAAAGTAAATTTGACGATGACGGCATCGTTCAAGGAAAGCAAGAGTTTGCAGAGGCGAGCTCCTCTACGGCCGACTCTGGACATGCTCATGAAGTTATTGATGTAAGTTACTTTATTATATAATGATAGATTTCTATTATTTTTTTCAAATTGTAGAATGTGCAAACAATTGGAGTTATTGTTTCCTTAGTAAACGTAGTATTTGATGTAATCTCTTCTCCAACAGTTGCAGGAGGTTGGCCATTGCCCATTTTTGCTGTGTCCTTTGTTGAACTTTAGCCTAATCTTCTGCATTCTAATCTCTTCTCCAAAAATTGCACGAGTTTAGCTTTTGGCCCATGTCAATGCACCTTATTTTTGTTAGTCATCAGCAAATTGTGCCTTGCTTGGCTATGACTCGAACATTTCTTCTGAGTGGTATTGGTGCACTCTTATTTCTTGCCATAAACATTGCACAATGTACGAACCCGTCCATCTGTACATTTTTATTCTGTTGTAAAAATTGAAGTTTCGTCGTACCCTTAGATTTTGTGTTGCGCTTTTTATTCTGTCACCCAGGGTCATCGACACAGTGCCGAAGGCACAAATTATTGCCGAAGGCACTACTAACACCCAAAGTTTCATCATACCCTTAGGTATTGTGCGGCGCTTGGCGCTTTTTATTTTGTCGCCTCGTGCCATCGGCACGGGTCATACGCTAGTTAAGATTAAACCCAATACATATATATATTCCTATATAAATCCATAGATCCGGACATGAACATGAACATACCTAAGTCTCAAACTTATGTATGTACTAACCCCATAGATTAGAAGAGGAGATAGAGAGATAGAGATTACTCTAGACCCATAATCAAAAGACTTACCAAGAGTATAAGTCTACAAGAGGAATCCTTGCACCAAAACCAACAATCACCTTCAAGCTTGAAGCTTTCCTTCAATGGAGTTTCTCTTCCTCTCTAGGGTTCTCTCTTGGTTTTGAAGTGTTTTGAGGGAGGCTAATGAGGCTTAACACTCCTAAATCAGGCTTATATAATTAGGTTAGACGTTTAGGGAGTAATTAGTCTAAAAAACCCTTAAAAATAAGTTTTCCGCATCTAACTTCGGCCACCCGACTGACGCGCCGTCCGGACGACCAGGTCCCCATCCGGACGAGACCTCAACTTGGTCCGGATGAGACCCACTCCCGTCCCGACGAGTCTAAACCCAGACTTTCCCAAACTCTCTGCCCCCTCGTCTGGTTCCCCATCCGGACGACCACCACTCTTGTCCGGACGAGACATCCCCTTGGTCCGAACGAGCATCATCAAAACCTTCCTCCCGACTTGCTGCTCCGTGGTCCGGACGACTACACCTCTGGTCCGGACGAGAACACCAAATTTCTCCCAATTACTTCACCAAACTCAAATCCAACCTTCCAAACTCAACTCCTAACACTTCCTCAACATTCTAAATCACAATTTGTACTCTATAACCACCCTAGAACCTTTCCAAGACTAACACCATTTTATTTTGAAACCTTGAAGATTAAACGTTCATGCAATTTATTCACGTTAGACCTAACTTCACTTCTCGACCTCGATCACAATCATTACCTCTAAACTCACCTAACATTATGATTTCAATATCTACACTTCCGTGTCGAACCCAAATATTATTTAGAAATATTAATTATTTACACGAAGTAATAAAAATAAATTAACGAATGACACGGGTATGACAATTCTCCCCCCTCCCTAGAAAATTTCGCCCCCGAAATTTAAAGCAAGTAAGGAAACAGATACCTGCAAATAGTTGAGGATACTTCTTCCGCATAGTCTCCTCGCTCTCCCAAGTCGCTTCCTCGACTCCATGATTGTGCCATAATACTTTGATCAATTGAACTACCTTGGAGCGTAATACTTACTCCTTGCGATTCAAAATCTTCACCGACAACTCCTCATAAGTTAAATCTTCGTGCAACTCCAAGGGTTCTACCTCTAACACATGCGTCGGGTCACTCACATACTTCCGAAGCATAGAAACATGAAACACGTTGTGTAAACGAGCCAACTCTACCGGCAATGCCAAACGATATGATGTCGCTCCTACTCTTTCCACAATCTCGTACGACCCAATGTACCTCGGTGCTAACTTCCCTTTCCCTTTAAACCGAACAACACCCTTCCATGGCGAACCCCGCAAAAATACGTGATCACCAACCTCAAACTCTAGTTCCCGTCGCCTATTATCCGCATAACTTTTCTGATGGCTCTGCGCAACCCGCAATCTCTCCCTTATGAGTTTAACCCCTTCTGAAGCTACTTGAACCAATTCCGGTCCCAAAATTTATCGCTCTCCTACCTCACTCCAACAAAGTGGCGTTCGACATCTTCTACCATATAATGCCTCAAAAGGTGCCATTCCAATGCTACTATGAAAACTGTTATTATATGCAAACTCAATCAACGGCAGATAATTTTCCCAACCTCTAGGAAAGTCTAAAACACAAGATCTCAACATGTCCTCAAGTGTTTGGATAGTCCTCTCCGACTGTCCATCCGTTTGGGGGTGAAAAGCGGTAATAAACCTCAACGATGTACCAAGAGCCTGCTGCAAACTCGCCCAAAACCTCGATGTAAACTTGGGATCTCTATCACTGACAATCGAAACTGGTGCTCCATGCAATCTAATGATCTTATCTATATAAATCCTGGCATATCGATCCGTAAAAAAAGTAACCCTCACTAGAAGAAAATGAACAGACTTCGTCAAAAGATCCACTATAACCCAAATGGAATCAAAATTCCCCTTAGACTTAGGCAAGCCCACAACGAAATCCATGGTAACATGCTCCCATTTCCATTCCGGTATTGGCAAACTCTGTACTAACCCTCCCGGTCTTTGGTGCTCAATCTTCACCCTTTGACAAATAAGACATCTAGCAACAAAATCGGCTATATCTCTCTTCAACCCCTTCCACCAATAATTTTCTCTCAAGTCACGATACATCTTTGTCGACCCCGGATACATAGAAAATTTCGAACTATGACCCTCTTCAAGAATATTTTTCCTTAGTTCCACATCCTCCGATACACAAATCCGATCCCCAAACATCAACATGCTGTCTCCACGAATGCTAAAATCTGATTTTTCACCCAGTAAAATCTGTTGTCGAATTTTCTCTAGAAATACATTATTTTTCTGACCCTCACTAATCTAATCCATAAAGAGTGACCTCACCACAAGATTTGCTAGCAAAGCCTCATTCGAACCCAAGGACAAATCAACACCCATACTTCTCAAATCTGAAATTTTTTCAACTCTAGCGCAAGTCAAACATGATATCTTACTCACATCTTCCCTACTCAAAGCATCAACCACTACATTAGCCTTCCCCGGATGATAGTGAATATTACAATCATAATCCTTTATTAGCTCCATCCACCTACGTTGCCTCAAATTCAAATCCTTTTGGGTGAACAAATACTGTAAATTCTGATGGTCGGTAAAAATCTCACAAGTCACCCCATATAGATAATGCCTCCAAAGTTTTAACGCAAAGACTACCGCGGCTAACTCTAAATCGTGTGTAGGGTAATTCTTCTTATGGTTTTTCAATTACCTCGAAGCATAAGCTATGACTTTCCCCCGTTGCATCAACACACACCCCAAACCACAAAGTGACGCATCGCTATAAATCACCAAATCATCAGTCCCCTCTGGAATAGTCAAGACAGGTGCCGTAACTAATTTCTCTTTCAAGACCCGGAAACTGTTCTCACACTCTTCCGACCACACAAATTTGACCCCCTTTCTAGTAAGCATAGTCAAAGGCATTGCAATAGACGAAAATTTCTCAATGAATTGCCTGTAGTAACCCGCTAATCCCAAGAAGCTGCGGATTTCAGTCACACTAGTAGGCCTTTCCCAATTCACCACCGCCTCAATCTTTTTAGGGTCTACACAAATACCCTCACTCGAGATCACGTGGCCCAAGAAAACCACTCGATCAAGCCAAAATTCACATTTATTCAATTTCCCATACAGCTGTTTCTCCCTCAATCTTTGCAAGACTAGCCTTAGATGCTCTCCATGTTCTTCTCTAGACCTTAGGACTGAAATACCCTATTCATCAAATCCATGAACACCGTCGGCGCATTCGTCAACCCAAGAGGCATAACCATAAACTCGTAGTGACCTTATCTAGTACGGAAGGCCATTTTCGCTACATCACAGTCTCTAACTTTCAATTGGTGGTACCCAGACCTCAAATCAATTTTTGAAAACACTGAAGCTCCCTGAAGTTGGTCAAAAAGATCGTCAATCCTAGGCAATGGATATTTATTTCTCACAGTAACTTTGTTCAACTACCTATAATCTATGCACATTCTCATCGAACCATCCTTCTTTTTCACAAATAAAACAGGGACTCCCCAAGGTGACACACTAGGTCTAATGAATCCCTTATCCAATAACTCCTTCAACTGCATTTTCAATTCATATAACTCGGCAGGTGTCATCCTATACGGGGCAATATATATAGGACTAGTACCCGGAACCAACTCAATTGTAAATTCTACTTCTCTAATCAGAACCACCCCCAACAACTCTTCTGGAAATACATCTTGGAACTCACTCACCACAGGTATATCCCCAATACTTCTCTCTCCCTTTTCAGAATTAATCACGTAGGCTAGAAACCCTTCACAACCCTTATTCAACATAGACATAGCATTCAAAGATGAGATAACACGTCTAGGCAATTCTAAGTTATCACCACAAATTTTTAAATCAGGTCTACCCGGAATACGGAATAAAACTTCCTTACTGACACAGTCAATAATAGCAAAGTGAGCGGCTAAAAAGTCCATCCCCAAAATCACATCCAAGTCTAACATCTCAAGTGGAATCAAATCTGCCAATAACGGTTCATTACCAACCCAAACTTCACAACCCGGATAGAATAACTCAAGTTCGAAGTCAGAAATCATGAAGATGTACATGAATAATTTCTCTTACAAACTGCATCCCATGCATGATACTTATATATTCTGGCTGAAGCCCTTTTTCAAAAAGGTTTGCGCATCCCATGCCCTGAAAATAGTTACTACTATAGGTAGTAGTTCGTATGTCCCGCGCACTAGAAACTTGGGGTACGTCCCACGCACCCGTTAGACTAACATTGGTTGCCAACAATCACCACACGTCCCACGGAGGCATGCATAATATATTTATAAGTGCATATTATGCTTTCATCTCAACTCATGCATATGTATCTATGCATAACATCACATCATGCCATTATGCTCATACAACATTCTTCTCGTGCTTTCATGTATTTGACTTAACAACAGAAAACAATTACTTTTCATGCACAATAAAATAGTGTAACTAAAACAGTCTTGCATTTGTACCATTAAAGATACCATATCCTTACACTCACCGATATCGTGCGTCTAAACTTTCTCCTTGCCTTTGAGCGAGGCCTCAATACCTTCCCCAAGCGTCCCTGTCAAAACAACTAAGATTTCAGTCCACAATGTATTTATAAAATTGACAAGAAAACATAAATTGAATTATAAGCTTGTCAATAACCTAACAAGAGTTCCACATCAACTACCATCCTTTTTCAACTAGAAATTCATTAAGTGTTTATCACATCGACGCTAGGTTAGACATATACGTGGACATATGTGTATTCCCATAAACATCTCAACTACGAAATAACAAGATTTATCACAACACAAGGCTTCTTAACCCATCCTTATTCATAAGCCTATACAAGTAAAAATCCTCTTAACACCCTCAATCAAACCATAAACCATACTTCTTTTCTTAGAAAATAGATAGATCCGGTGGCCATACTTATCATATCTATACATGAATGTGATACATGAACTTATTCCAAAGATCATAGGAGAGATAGAGAGATTAGTTTTATACAATCATTAAGATTAAATCCAAGACATATATATATATTCCTATGTAAATCCATAGATCCGGACATGAACATGAACATACCTAAGTCTCAAACTTATGTATGTACTAACCCCATAGATTAGAAGAGGAGATAGAGAGATAGAGATTACTCTAGACCCATAATCAAAAGACTTACCAAGAGTATAAGTCTACAAGAGGAATCCTTGCACCAAAACCACCAATTACCTTCAAGCTTGAAGCTTTCCTTCAATGGAGTTTCTCTTCCTCTCTAGGGTTCTCTCTTGGTTTTGAAGTGTTTTGAGGGAGGCTAATGAGGCTTAACACTCCTAAATCAGGCTTATATAATTAGGTTAGACGTTTAGGGAGTAATTAGTCCAAAAAGCCCTTAAAAATAAGTTTTCCGCGTCAAACTTCGGCCACCCGACTACCGCGCCGTCCGGACGACCAGGTCCCCGTCCGGACGAGACCTCAACTTGGTCCGGACGAGACCCACTCTCGTCCCGACGAGCCCAAACCCAGACTTTCCCAAACTCTCTGCCCCCTCGTCCGGTTCCCCGTTCGGACGGCCACCACTCTCGTCCGGACGAGACATCCCCTTGGTCCGGACGAGCATCATCAAAAGCTTCCTCCTGACTTGCTGCTCCGTGCTCCGGACGACTACACCCCTGGTCTGGACGAGAACGCCAAATTTCTCCCAATTACTTCACCAAACTCAAATCCAACCTTCTAAACTCAACTCCTAACACTTCCTCAACATTCTAAATTACAATTTGTACTCTATAACCACCCTAGAACCTTTCCAAGACTAACACCATTTTGTTTTGAAACCTCGAAGATTAAACGTTCATGCAATTTATTCAAGTTAGACCTAACTTCACTTCTCGACCTCGATCACAACCATTACCTCTAAACTCACCTAACATTATGATTTCAATATCTAGACTTCCGTGTCGAACCCAAATATTATTTAGAAATATTAATTATTTACACGAAGTAATAAAAATAAATTAACGAATGACACGGGTATTACAAGTTCAGCACGACAACCCACGTCAACAAGGCCTCAACAGCTGCACCTCAGCTCACCCGTATTCTCGCAATGCTACTGGAACGAGACCACACGGGGACCACCCGACAGTATCTGACAATTCTGTTGTTACTTTTTCAGATTCTGTTAGGGATTGTACATTTTGCAATCATTTATTTTTTGACTTTTTGTTGTATTAGTCGCTTTTCCTTTTAGGGTTTTTCGTTGTATTCCTTACGGGCTATATAAGCCTAGCGATGTACAAACCGAGGACAACTTTTGCAAATATTGAAACCCACATTTCTCGAACCAGAGCTCGCCTCTCTTTCGTTCTTAAGGTGGATTCCAGTGTTATTAGGTGGATTCCTAACACTTCTACCGAACTACGGTATTAGTTCGATCCTCTCATTACAGATTACGGTGTTAATCTGTCCACCCCTCAGTGATTCTGTTTCCCAGAATCGTCTCCTACCTTACCTTACCCATCACGTTCTGCGTCAGTTGGTATCAGAGCCTACTTCCAATGGACGATGCTCTGGAAGATCGATCGGTAACAGTGGGAGACTTGAGGATTATTCAACAGGAGATGTGTGAACTACGCGAACTTGTTGAGCACCTCACCATCGAGTTTGCTCGTGTTCATGTCTGTCAAGAGCAGGCCCAGGCTTTCCCTGAACCTGTGGACCAGAATGGTGCACAAGCTAGAGTTCTGAGAAGAGTTCCTCATCAACGCCCCATGCTTGAAGCCATTTCAGACTCAGACAGTGATGTCGATGAACGGATTCTTAACTATGGTGACCAAGGAAGACCTCAAGGAAATAGAGACTATCGAATGAAGGTGGAGCTACCCTCATTTGATGGATGTCTGGACATGGAAGGTTTCCTCGACTGGATAACAGAGGTTGAACGATTCTTCGAGTACATGGAGATTGAGGAAGAAAGGAAGGTCAAGTTTGTGGCCTACCGTCTCAAGAGTGGAGCGTCTGCCTGGTGGGACCAGTTACAAATGTCCAGGGCACGACAGAACAAGACCCCGATACGTTCATGGCCAAGGATGAAGAAGCTGATGAAGCAGAGATTCTTGCTCGCCAACTATGAGCAGTTGTTGTTTCAGCAATATCAGAACTACAAGCAAGGAAACAGACCAGTCAGAGCCTATACTAAGGAGTTCTACAAGTTATCTTCCCGTAATGACATAGTAGAGACTGACAACCAGCAGGTGGCTATGTCTAACAATGGTCTACGCCTGCCTATCCAAGACATGGTAGTGTTGCACCCAGCCTTTACTCTCAATGAGGCTGTTGAGCTAGCTCTACGGGTTGAAGCCCAACTGGATAGGGTCAGCGCGGGAGCTCAGAGATTCAATAGGACTGCGGCAGGAGGACAGGTGTCATGTGGAAAGAGAGAGTTGCCAAGTCAGACATGTGGCAGCGCGACAAGTGGAGGAGCAGCCACAGGAAGTTCAAATGCTACGCCATCAGTGCGGCAAGGCAACAAGCAGGTCACTGCACCCCAGAAGACATCGCCAAGACCTTACACGCCATCTTCCCAGCCTATCAAGTGTTACAGGTGTGGAGAGCCAGGTCATCGCTCTAACAACTGCCCGAACAGACGAGTTGCTAACCTTGCTCTACAAGGAGATGTAGAGGACGAGCTGGTGGAGGACCAGACCCAAGAGTTTGACGAGGAAGAAGTAGTGGAAGCTGATGAGGGAGTGGTTCTAGTTGTCCGCAAATTGCTGTATTCCCCAAGGTTAGAAGCTGAGGCTCAGAGGCACAACATCTTTCGTACTCGCTGTACGGTAGGTCAGAGAGTGTGCGAACTGATTATTGATGGAGGGAGCACGGACAACATAGTTTTCCGGACTATGGTGGACAAGCTTCAACTAAAAATAGAAGCCCATCCCAATCCGTATAAGATTAGTTGGATTAATGACGGTGGAGAAGTCAAGGTGAGTGAACGCTGCACAGTGCAACTTTCCATTAGTCAGAAGTACAAGGATGAGGTGGTTTGTGACGTAGTGGATATGTCGGCTTGCCATTTGCTGCTAGGCCGACCATGGCAATTCGATGTTGGTTCTACCCACAATGATCGTCTCAACACATACTCTTTCACGCACTATGGGACCAAGATTACTTTGGTTCCCATGGGAGGGCAGAAGCCTAGAGAGACCCGCACCGCAAGAAAAACTCTACTAGTAGTGCCAGAGTTGGGACAAGAAGAGCTGGAGGAACATGAAGTTCACGTGGTGGTTGTGAAGGGAGAAGGTCCACAACCGACCAGCGTACCAGCCGAGCTGGAGCCTATTGTTGAAGAGTTCAGCTCAGTCCTTTCAACCGAGCTGCTAGACGGACTACCTCTAGCACGGGACATACAACATCAGATAGACCTGATCCCAGGAGCACGTCTCCCGAACTTACCGCACTACCGGATGAGCCCAACAGAGCATACCGAGCTGCAGGCCCAGATCAGTGAGCTGATCAGGAAGGGGTTTCTCCAAGAAAGCATGAGCCCGCACTACTTACGCCAAAGAAGGATGGAAGTTGGAGAATGTGTGTTGACAACCGAGCTATCAACAAGATCACTATCAAGTACCGTTTTCCCATTCCTCGGCTTGAAGATATGTTGGATCAGTTGGCAGGAGCTACAATCTTTTCAAAGATGGATATGAAGAGTGGTTACCATCAGATCAGAATCCGCCCGGGAGATGAGTGGAAGACAGTCTTCAAGACCAAGGATGGCCTGTACGAGTGGCTTGTTATGCCATTTGGGTTGTCTAACGCTCCGAGCATGTTCATGCGGCTTATGACCCAAGTACTCTAACCCCTTATTGGAGTCTGTGTTGTTTATTTTGATGATATCCTAATCTATAGCCGTAGTCGACAAAAACACCACCAACACCTGAGAGAGGTCTTGGTATTGCTACGAGACAACAATTTTCACGTTAACTTGAAGAAGTGTTGTTTCATGACCAACAGCCTGGTGTTCTTAGGCTTTGTGGTAAGCGCAGATGGACTAACCGTTGATCAAGAGAAAGTCTGAGCTATTCAAGAATGGACAACACCCACATCTGCACACGATGTGAGGAGTTTCCATGGTTTGTACAGGAGATTCATCAAGGACTTCAGCACCATTGCGGTGCCCATGACAGAGTGTCTCAAGAAGAAGCAGTTTGATTGGACTAGTGAAGCCGAGCAGAACTTTGCCGAGCTCAAGGAGAAATTCTCCTCAGCACCGATTTTAGCTCTGCCCGATTTTGACAAACTATTCGAAGTTCATACGGATGCCAGCTACATTGGA
>NMUG010002514.1:0-15898 GCA_002855965.1 Monotropa hypopitys | reverse complement strand
GGGAGGATGTTTTTCCGGTAACCCCAATCGCCGGCGAGAAGGGTCGGTCTGAGGGACCCTGTACCAAAAGAGCAGTTATAGGTACGTCTGATGGTAGGCCTGCCACTAGCACATTTAAGGAAAAAGGTAAAGCTGTAGTCTGTTGTGAGGCTGGTGTCACTGTATTGGAGTCGTTGGGTGGTGAATAGGAGGGTGTTTCTAAATATGGCCAAACCTTGGGCAGCTTTCTTGATGATGGAAACAGGGCTGAAGATTCTGTTTCTTTTGTTAGAGACTTACGACCTGGAGACCCACAGGGATCAAAATGTATTATGCCCATCCCAGCCTGTTCTTGGGCCCAGCTGTGATGCAGTCCCCATCCCACTTTTGGAAGCTCCAGATCATAGTGGGCCTAAAGATGATGGTCTCCATTGGAGAACAATGGAAGCGGAGGCCACTAAACAAGTGGGGGAGAAGTTGGGTATTACTCTATCGGACTTCCCGGATTTTCATAACTCCATATTAGTAGCTATTGATGATGAGGTAAATTCTAAGGTGGGTGAAAAGGCACAGTAGAGCCCTCACACAGGTGGTTAATAGCAGTTCTATAATCTCAATGTTAAGTATAATTTCGTGGAATATAAGAGGAATGGGCAGTATTGCCAAAAGGAAGGCAATATCCAGATTGATTCGGCAAAACCACCCTCATTTGTTTTTTCTCCAAGAATCCAAACTTGAGGCTTTTTCTTTCGTGGAAGCTGTGACTCTTTGGGGTAGTAACTCTGTTGGTTTTGAATTTTCAAAGTCGTGTGGTAGGTCTGGGGGATGATCACTTTGTGGGACCGAGACAAAGTGAGTGTATCTACAGCTATAGTTAACAAATCGTTTATTCTAATCCATGCCGTGTATCGTGGCATCGACGGGTATTTTTGCAATGTGTACGCTCCTAACGATGTTGGCGATAGGAAATCACTTTGGGATGATTTGAGATTGCAGAAAAGCTTATCTACCAAACCATGGCTTTTAGGGGGGCGATTTCAATGAGATAATTCATCAAGCAGAGAGAAGAGGGGGCTCGAAGGTAACTAAGGGGATGAAGCACTTCAGGAATTTTATTGGTCTCATGGATATTCTGGATTTGCCTCTTCTAGGCCGTCAATTTACTTGGGCCCAGAGGAAGGAGAATGGCAGTCAAAGTAGGTTAGACAGATTTCTCATCTCAAATGAATGGGTATTGCAATTTAAAGTTTCCCAATGGGGATTACCAAGGACTATTTCTGACCATTGTCCCCATAGGCTAAACTCTGACGTGGAGAATTGGGACCCCAAGCCCTTTCGGTGTTTTGATGTTTGGCTTTCCAACCCTGAATTCATTAAGACGGCTAAAAAGGCATGGGATCAACATGCGAATTTTAAGTGGGCTGGGCAGAGGGTTGTATTCAAGCTAAAGGCTATGAAGTTGGCTATTAAGGAGTGGCATAACCAGTCAAAGGCTGGGGGGATTCAGGAACTGGAGGCGAGGATGAACTACATTGATGTTCTGGGGGAGGCGAACCCTTTACCTACTGCTCTTCTGGAAGAGAGAAGATCTCTTAGAGCTCAAATTGGTCAGCTGCGAATTCATTGTGAATCAATCTGGAGGCAAAAATCGAGGGTCCAATGTCTAAAGCTGGGCGACACTAATTTCAGATTTTTTCAATTAATTGCAAACTCCAACTATCGCAAGAATCAAATTGTTTCACTCGCGGAGGGAGGCCAGGTTTTTACGGATCCATGCTCTATTAAAAATGTTATTCATTCTTTCTTTAACACTCTTTTTCAGGAGGAATTCCCTTCGAGGCCAGGCTTGTCTGGTCATTTTCCTAGAAGTCTCTCCGATTCTCAACTGGAGGAGCTTAATAGAAATTTTGAAGTCTGTGAAATTGAGGCTGCAGTTTCTAATTGCAGCAAATTCAAAGCGCTAGGACCAGATGGTTTCAATTTTAATTTCATATCTAAGGCTTGGAAGTTCATGCGACCTGAAATCCAATTACTATTTGCCAAATTTTTTGAAAATGGAGTTCTTCCCAAAGGATTAAATGCCACTTTTGTGGCTCTAATCCCCAAGGTTGCAAGCCCTCAATCTCTAAACGAGTTCAGACCGATCAGTATCGTGGGATGCATTTACAAATTGATAGCCAAAGTACTGGCTATGCGTCTCAAGAACGTCATTCATGCGGTTATTGTTGTGGCTCAATCAGGTTTCATATCTGGGTGCAATATCTTGGACGGAATCTTGATAGCGAATGAGATTATTCACTATTGGAAGGTTAAGAAAAAAAGGGGTTCATTATTAAAATTGATTTCTTCAGGGCATATGATTGCGTAAACTGGAAGTTCTTGCTAATGATAATGACAAAGCTGGGTTTTGGTGATAAATGGATTAAATGGGTGTGAGCATGCATTTCAACCCCATCTCTTTCAATTCTGGTAAATGGCTCACCTACTGACCAGATTTGGCCAAAAAAGGGCCTTAGGCAAGGGGACCCCCTGTCCCCGCTTTTGTTTAACATTGTGGCTGAAGCTCTCAATATCCTTCTGGAGAGACCTAGAGATGCAGGGCTTATAAATGGATTCCAAGCCTCGGTAGATATGTCACCTATAACCCACCTTGAATATGCTGATGACATTATTATCTTTTGCAAGGATGATGCAACAGAAATTGCGAATGTCAGACGCATATTGAGATGTTTTCGGATTATATCGGGGTTAAAAGTTAACTACCTCAAAACCTCTATCTGCCCTGTTGGTTTCAGCGTAAATCAGGAGGACAGTTGTGTTCAGGCAATGGGATGCGGATTGGGGGAGTTGCCTTTGAAATACCTGGGTATTCCAATCGGTGCAAACCCTAGAAAATTATCTACATGGCAGTCTATTATCAATAATTTGGAAAAGAAGCTTGGGAGATGGAAGTGGAAACTTCTTTCGTTAGCAGGAAGATTAACCCTTATCAAGTCTACTCTAAGTAGCCTTCCGGTATACTACATGTCTATTTTCAAGATCCCAAAGGCTGCGGCCAAGATGGCAAGGGTGCAGAGGCGTTTCTTGTGGAATGGTTCGGATGGTGCTAAAAAATTGTGCCTAGTCAAATGGTCTAGTGTATGCTCTCCTAGTAGGAAGGGTGGCCTAGGTATTAAAAATTTAATCATTCATAATGCTGCTCTTCTTGCTAAATGGTGGTGGAGGTTCCATACAGATTCGAAGTCCATATGGGTGAACCTTATCAGGGCTATCTACAAAAAGGTATGCCCCGGGCAGTGGCCTAATCTTTCGTCTGGTCCGAAGACATCAATTGTATGGTCAGATATTAGATCTATTGAGAGGGGGGCCCAATTCTGGGATCCATCAATTCTGCAGGGTTTTTCCTGGAAAATTGTTTCTGGTTCTCAGGTCAGGTTCTGGTATCATCCTTGGCTCAATGGTCGTAAACTCAAAGATGAACACCCAAGACTATTCTCTCTTGTTGTGGATAAAGATATTTCCCTTGCTCACGTTGTATCCCCATTCATACAATCTGGTGTTAGGGCATTGGAATTCAGGCGTAGCCTTTTCGTGTGGGAGGAAGAATTGTGGGAATCCCTATCCTAGATTTTCTCCTCTTTACAACCTCTTGCTGAATGGGAGGATCAAATTATGTGGCAATGGTCCGCAGATGGTGGTTTCTCATCTAAGAGTTGTTTTGATCGCTGGGACCATAGCCATCTACTGGAGGATTGGTCCCTTGCAGATATTCGGTGCAACATTGCCCCCCCCAAAGGTTGAATTATGTGGGTGGTTAGCTCTACAAGGAGCCCTTCCAACTAAGGATATGTTGTCGCAAAGACATATAAAAATTCTAAACTCCCAGAATGGAAACTGTATATTTTGTGGTTGTTGCGTTGAGACCCTCGACCACCTTTTCCTCAGGTGTCAAACCAGTTGGAGGATCTAGTCAGTTATCCTCTCCAGGTGGGGAATCTCGTGGGTTTGCCCGGAAAATTTCAGGGCATGCAAAGTTTGGTGGTGGGCGATGCCATTTAAAGGGGTCGAGAAGGCTATCTGGCGAACAGCCTTCTATGCCGTGATGTGGTCCATATGGAAAGCGAGAAATCATACAATTTTTAAAGAAAAAATCTAAGCATTGAAGAAATAGCAGATCTTGCTGTGTTCCGTGGTGCAGCTTGGGCCTGGGGGAGGATGTATCTTCATCCTTTCTCAATTGATGACATAATCTTCAATCTTGGGGGTGTGAGGGTGGTAGATCTTGAATATCGGCAAGGCAGTTCTGCAGAGTTAAATTCAAAAGTCAGTAGCTTGTGTAGATCTGTGTAAATTATAAGTAAGGCCAGATCCAAGTATGTAAGTTCAAGATGCAAAGTCAAATTTTACCAGGGACTCTCTGGGTGGTTAGTGTTTCATTGGCAAGTATTCTGCGCGATTTAATCACCCTGTGAGCTTCGTGTCGTGCGGATCCGGCGCAGAGGGGAGTTGGAGGCCGTGCGTGTCTTGGTTGGGAGACTTCTAGCTGGGCAGAGGTAGAGTTTCTTCTGGCGGAGATGGGGTCCGGTCTGGTGGTGTCTGTGGATTTTCCCTCCTTCATCGTTTGGTAAGCGGGGTGGAGTGAGCTTTCTCTGGTGATGTTGTGGAGTTCTATTCACGAGGAAGGTTGCTGAGTGATGAACGCTTTAAGGTGCACGTATTTGCTTTATGAGTGAGAGGCAGTGGGGTTGTTCTGGGGGGGGTGTTCTGACTGGCGGTTGGTAGGCTATATTTATTGGCGTAGCTGTATTGATGGGGGAGTAGTCAGATGTTCAAGAGGGGTGGTGTTTGGGTGTGGGCGGCTAGTTTTAGTGGGACAGTCCAATAAGTAGTTGTTATGTGCATGTACCACTAAATTGTATTGTAAATTCGTTTTGGGAATAAATCTTTGGCTTTTCAAAAAAAAAATGCAACCAATAGTGAAAAGTTGTGCAAGACTCTAACGATCAACCAACGGTGAAGTGCACCCTCAAGCACTAAAGACACCACCAAACGTGAGAGCTAAGTGACACATCCAAGGATCGATCGAGTAAAACTCAATCGCAACCACAACGCTCATCACCATGAGAACAAGACCAACTCCAAGACTCACTAGAAGAACTCAAAGGAACTAAAACATCAAGATCTCAATACTACCATATCACCAAAATCCTCCGACCACCAAAAGTATTGTGATGGATTTGATTCTTGTTTAACTTTAAAATATATTGGAGATTGAGATATATTTCAATTATTAATCAATCACTCAAGCAAACGTGTCGCGGGTAGGGCAAGAACAACATCCTAAAACCGGATAGATACCAACATCAAAGAAACTTTGTCCGCCCAATTACGCTGTGATAGTTGGCATCCTACGCACAACGACACACGTGCCGCGGGGAGGGCAACAACAAACATCCTCAACCCGAATAGGTACCAACAAGACAGAAACGTCGCCCTCCCAATTGCGCTGCGATAGTTGGCACCCTACGCACAACGAAAGACATAACACAGGGAGGGAAAACCAACATCTTCAACCCAGATAGTTGGCATCCTCCCTACGCTATAGAAATCAACAGTCTTTCCTCACATAATCATTATTCTTGAGTTGGGTGAAATTGAGGCAATGGATTCATGATTATAAGAGAGTATTTCTCGTAGGATTCATCCCTCGTGTTTGACATTCATTAAATACTTTGCGTTCATTGTTAAGTCTCCTCAAATCACCAGTACTCCTTGACTAAATCAAGGGCAATACACATCAAGATCAATGCATCTCCACCGTTACGGCACTAAGAGAAACCAAGGCTAACCACAGGACAATGCAACAACGTCACCAAGGGAAGATCGATAGCCAATTGCTCTTCGATGCACCCACGGGTATTGTTAGCCCAATTGCCCAACTAATACACTGCAAGGGGAAACCATCGAACGTGTGGTGCCCAGCAATCTCTAAGGGACCAATAACGAGGTTCACAACCCAAATTCATTCCACTACTCATCCTTACCAATTAGACGATAACCCAAGACCATAAAACCTTCACAATGCGACCTACAATTCAAAGGGGAATTTCATCGAACACTATGTGTCCATTACTCTCCAAGGGACCTACGATGATGTAAGGACCCAAATCAACCAATCGTACATCTTTACTAAGCGTACAATAAGTTCCAAGACCATAGTTTTGCCGAAAAGTGATCTATGACTCCAAAGGGGATTTTATCGAACATTAGGCGACTACAACCTCTAATGCCCAAATCAATGCCACCAAGTGACACACCACACCCAAGTCGTTATCCACAATCATCCACAATATGCCTAGACTAACCCTAGGCTACCAAAAACTAATTCAGACACAAGAATACGAAACGTATGACCTATGTACACACACATACACACAAGGGAATAGAGAGAGATTTACCCACCAGAAATCACCAAATCTCGAAATCCTTAGGTGATAGATTCTTCATGACGACTCAATCCAAGCACACCAATGTGAAGATCTAGCGATGCTCTTAGATGTTGATGAAGAGTAAAACTTCAAACACCCAAGAGAGAGGGGTCAAACCATGGGAGAAAGAGGGAGAAGATGAGAGAATTCGAGAGAGATGAGGGAGAGAAAGAAACTTATGTGAGTTAGAGGGAGGGGAGGGGCACAAAATGGATTCTGGAGCCCTACTACACGAAAAACAAGTATATATACGCTCCTGGGAATAACAAAAATGTCCCCAATGCAACTCTGTCAAAAACTTCACAGAACGCATAACCGGTTGTGCCAAAATCCAGGCTACCAGTTGCACTATGTTCAGTCGTTTCCCAAAAATTGTGCAGAGAATAATGCGCTACCGGTTGCGCCAAAATCCGGGCTACCGGTTGCACTATCTGCAGTAGTTTCACTAAAACTGCTGTCAGAGAGTTTTGGGCCTAACTTTCTCATGCGAACTCCGATTGACGCAATTCAAGTTGCATTGGATTCGTAATTAAATTCTCTACGACATTGATGAAGAATATATTCATATTTAAAAAATACTTCGGGTCATAATAGGCCTAGAAGATCCTCGGCACATTGCCAGAATAACCCAAGACAACGCCAACCCACCACTGGGGACTCTAACTACCCCAAACTAGGGCAGCCCGTGGACCGATTTTTGGAAGATTGGATCGGTTTTCAATTTGATCCGCTCACGGCGGATTGCCATTTTATTCCATCCGCTAACCGTCCATTAGTATTATTTGGACTGATCGATTTGGTTACGGTTTAAGTGGATCGGTTTGGTCGTTTTGATGGATTTGATATTTGCACAATCATCTTACATAATACCACGAAGCACGAGAAAAAACAGTAGAATTCAATTAGGGTCGTCAATAGATCAGATCAAATAAGAATTAAATTACAAAATCCAATCTGATGATCTGTTTCATCTATGTTGGTGGTGCATTTTTTATTCCCCTGCACATAAACTAATAGTGGTTATGCTTTTCAAATATATTCTTTGAAAATGGGACAGTCTTGGTGTCTCTCCAATCCAATTAGGACTGCCAACAGATCAAATTAAATACAAATTAAATTTGATACAATTCGTTCCAGAGTACTAAAATCTGATATATATGATGATCTGTTTCATCTAAATCCAAAAAATAATGAATTGAATTCAGATATATATGGTCTGATCAGGTTAAGTATTAAATAAAAAAATAAAAGTCTTAATATCCCTTCATTTTTTACTTCTCTAAGATTAATCTATCATGCATCAAGTTGAAACAATGAAAATTATTCTATATTTTTTTGATGAGAAACGAGAAAGGGAAAAAAGAGCACCCTTGGGAATGAAATATGACTTTGTCAGAAAACTCCCTCTCCGAATAATGATGTGTCATTGCATGATAACTTGAACGGTCGGTTGGGTTTAATCCGCCAACCGAATCCGGACCGAACCGCCATAAATTTGATTTTCCAATCCGCATCCGTCCGTTTGATGCTACGGATTGGTTCACGGATGGTTCGGTTTGGTCGGTTTGATCGGTTTTAGCGGATTGATCCGTCCGCTCGACAGCCCTACCCCAAACCATTGAATTTCGTCGAATGGGACCCGACAACGACCATAATAATATTTAGGAAATTATTTAAAAATCTAGGTCGCTACATAACTATCTCTTATTCTTTTGACACCTGGCCATAACTATTTTACTTTAGCCCGTTAATTCAAACAACGCCACATAAATTAAAATCTTTACGAGGAATATTCTTGGGTGTTGTTTTCCAACTTGGACAATGATGTAGAACAATTTTCGGTTCAATGTCACAATCAAAAGAACCGAGAGAAACTAAAGAATTATTATTTGAAATTTGAGAATTTAATCAAAAACTTTTTAAATATTGGTACTCCAAACTCAAAACCAAAAACCTAGAAGCACAAGTTACCGATAACAATGTCTCTCGTTATGGTAACCAAGAATAACCACCACTTATTTGTTATGGATAATCTTACTTCAAAAAAACCAGTACCTTAGGTTACCGATAACTAGGGGTAACCAGGAATAACCAACCCATTATTCAGCTATGCAAATGCCGACATTAATGGGTTACCAGTAACCCCTTTGTGCGGGAGAAAATCTATAGCTTGGAGTTTAGAAATTTTATTATTTGTTTTGATTTTGTTTTTATTTCTTAATTAAGTTAGGATTGTTCCTTATTTTACTTTTCTTCCTAATTGGTTTAAGAGACTTTATTTGTTTCCTTGATAATTAGAATTCCCATTTTATTTTATTTCTTAGTTAGGATATATTATTTCTTAGTTAGGATATGAGTTATCAATTAGTATTTATATGCTTGTAATCTTTTCAGCAGGGACAACTTTGATTATTAATGAAATTGCGAGATTTTCTCTCTTTGTTTCTTGTGCGCAAGAATGTTCTCGAGTTTTTGAGATTTATATCATTTGAAATAGCACGCTAACTATTCTGTCATGTAATCCGATGTGTCAACGAATAATTTTTCCATGCAAATACCTTGGCCACATGTTGTCTTCCAACTGTACCAATAATTTTACATGCAAACAATAATATAAGATGACATTCATTCCACATACAAAAGAGTAGAAAAAGAGAAAAAATCTTACTTGTTCAACAGAAAGGCAGATTTGTTGTAACATGGCTGACTAAGTCGACTGGCTAAGTCAGCAGAAGTTTTAAGCAGTTGGGGAAAGTAAGTATGGTTTATCCCCTGAACCTTCACTTATAAATAGGGACATCTGGTTTCAGTTTTAATTCATTCAAAAAGTTAGACAATTACTGATGTAAAAGTGAGATAGGGATATTTTGAGAAATACTTCAATAATTTTTGGTCTTCAAGATTAACTCTTTTGCGATAGTACTTGAAGCAACTATCCGTTCTACATCTTACATTCTACTTTTTTCTTTTACAATACGTTATCAGCACAAGGTTCTACCCAATTGTGAAGAAGGAGCAAGCAATATCATAAGATACGAAAGATAACATTTTATTTTATATACTTGTCTATTTAAATACAATCCCATCAGACTTATCTTTATTTAAAAAATAATTCCAGTAGATTTATCACTTGTAATTTAAATGGTGAAAAATATTATAAATAAATCTAATAGATTTATTATAGTTGTTACATTTGATCCTAAAGATTATATATATAAATCTAGAAAATTCATTATAAATTTATTTAGTTGATCTTGAAGATCAATACATATACATAATATTGCATGATCCAGAAGATCTACTCTATAGATGTTCCAGAAGAATAAATATTAACCGATTCTGAAGATCAATTTATTAAAGATTTCTGAAGAATCAATAAAAGTTCTCGAAGAATTTATTTTCTCAATAGTATTACTTTTATTGCTATTATCTACTACACCCATTTAATACCATTTTATTTTTCTTAGATAATATTGAATATATTGAAACTGAAATTCGTTGCACTTGATATTTTGGGAAATAATTATTTAACTTAGATATTAAATATGAAGATCCATCTGGATACCGTGGAGCTTGGCCATGTCATTAAAGAAGGAAATAATACATCCCTGAAGGATCACACAAATGCAATGATTTTTATTTGTCACCATCTTCATGAAGAATTAAGAAGTGAATACATCATGGAAAAAGATCCACTTGAATTATAAAACAGTTTGAAAGGGAGATGTGAACACCAAAAGACTATTTTTCTACAAAAACTCGTCATGAATGGTTGTACCTGTGATTTCAAGATTTAAAACTATTAAAGAATATAATTCTTCCTTGTTCAAATATGTTACACTTTTACGATTATGTGGAGGAAAATTACTGAAGAAGAGATGCTTGAAAAAATATTTTCAACTTTTCATGCCTATAATATACTCCTACAACAACAATATAGAGAGGGTCATTTTAAAAGGTATTCTGAATTATTTCAATACCTTCTTGTTGCTGAACAAAATAATGAGCTTTTATTGAAAAAATCATCAATCTCATTCAACTGATTCCATACTATTTTCTAAATCAAATGTAATAATAACTAGTGGATTGTTTCCTAAAGCAAACAAAGCATTATTTAATAGATAGTTCTCTGAAGTTAACAAAGTCTCATTTCAAGGCTGTAGTTGTGGGCGTGGAAAAGGATATAGTAAAAATAACCATAAAATCTGCCGAGGCTATATATAAAAACCAAATGGCAAGAATAACAAGTCATACTACCCAAAGTGGAGCAGTCCTTAAGCTTCGAATGACAAGGAGAATAGTTTACAAAATAAACCTTTCAAAACTCATGAAGATCCTTGCTATAGATGCAGTGCAAAGGACAATGGTTGCGTACCTGCCACACACTCAGGCATTTAGTGGATCTTTATCAAGCATCAATCAAGACTAAGAGAAACGATATTGAAATAAATCTTATGGATTAGCCTGAGTCATCTAATAATACTCATCTTAATGTCGCTAATTATCTTATTGTCATGGAAGAAAAGATTGACTTCTTATTTAATGTTGAAAATGCCCAAATAAATTAAAAGTCATTTGTTATGAGTTTGTTTCTATTTTTATGTTTTCATGTACGACATGTTTTTTTGAATAAATATCATTTTATATATGCATGGATCTTGATGCAATAATTAATTCAAGCATAATTTCTGAAGATATATGTCTGATAGACATTGCAACAACACATGATATCCTGAATGATAAACAAATATTATATGCATCTAAAAATGAGCAAAGCAAATGTCAATAATGTAGGTTCCTGGACCCATGACCCAATCTGCTTATCAAAGATCCGATTCCGAGTGATCACCAGATGACTCCTGCAACCAAAGAAAATGTTAGAACTACCCAGTGCCGGTTGCCGGAAAGGCTCTCCGATGCCTAAGTCAGATGAGTTTTCGAGAAAATAATTTAATAACACAACAGCTCTGTGAAAACCAGAATGATCGAGAGCTTACCCAGACCTGCAATGCTCATATTTATAGGCTGCCCGCAATGCCTCCAATCTGGCAAAAATCACGGTAATCGTCCCGAATATTCTACCACAATATCTGAGATTTACCCAGGTTTCCATATTGGACCGTCCGGGATAGATACTCATTTGAGGAACGTTGATCCAGTATATTCCTGACAATTGATGTAGTGATCTGGATGTACCGTACCATCCCTACTGGGCCTTAGTCCGAGGATCATCTCTGCTGCCCCAGTGCACTGTTGGCCAAGGGTAAACCCCCTGTTGCATCCTAACCAAATGGACCGATGCACGGTTAACCTGTCGGGTTAACCGTAACACTTCTTCCCGTAGAATGCTGGGCTGATAGCCCTCCGGTTGGTCCGCCCAACCTATCCAGCCCCAAATGGGTCTGTCCCCAACGGGCTAGCTCCTATATCTGGCCCATTGGCCATACGAGGTTCGGTTACCACAAATACAATATCTGGTCAAGCGAACCTAATTGAAGGCTCTCGAAGAGCAAATATCATGTTACCTAATAAAACATATTGACGATGCTTTGTATTCTAACAAGTTCAGAGGAAATCTGTTAAGTTTTAAATATATTCATCATAATGGTTATCATATTTAAACCATAAATGAAAGCAAAGAAGAATATTTGTATATTACTTCTATTCTATGTGGCCAGAAGCTGGTACTAAAAGAATTATTTGCCTTGTCATCTAAATTATATTATACAATGATAAAATAATTGAATCACATATTGCAATGCATCAGAAGTGCTCTGACTCAAAATTATTTATGTTATGGCGTAATCGCCTTTGGCATCCAGGGTTATAATGATACGATGAATTATCGAGAATTCAATTGGGTATCCATTAAAGAACTAGAAGATTCTTTTACTAAGTGATTAGCAATTTATTGCTTGTTCAAAGGGGAAACTTATTATCAGACCATCTCCCTCAAAATTAACATTTAAATCTACATCATTTTTACGAAGAATTCAAGGAGATATTTTGTGGTCATATGGTATTAATAAATGAATCTACTAAATGGTCATATGTTTTTTTACTATCTACTCATAATATGACATTTTCTAGATTACTTTTTCAAATTATTAAATTAAGAGCACATTTTCTAGATCATCCTATTAAGACAATTTGTCTAGGTAATGTTGCTAAATTCACTTATCATGCCTTTAATGATTTTGTATGTCAATCAGGATTCATGTTAAACATCCTATTGCATACACTCATACTCAAAAAAGTTTGGATGAATCTTTTATAAAAAAGCTTCAGCTAATTGCAAGATATTTGCTTATGAAAACAAAATTACCAATTGGGAACATGCCATATTGCATGTTGCATCTCTTGTTCGAGTTAGGCCTACTACGTATTATAAATTATCACCATTAGAACTTTCATTTGGTCAACAACCAAATATTTATGACCTTAGAGTTTTTGGTTGTGTTGTATATGTGCCTATACCTCCTTCTAAGTGCACTAAAATGGGTCTTCAACATAAACTTGACATTTATGTCAAATTTGACTCTCCATCCATCATTAGATATCTTGAACCCCTAACTGGTGATATTTTTAAAGCACACTTTACTAACGTCATTTTGATAAAATAGTTTCCCCAAAATTAGGGGAGAAAAGTCAGATCCAGAAGCTCACATGAAATCACTTGGAATGCCTCTACTCTATCTTATCTTGATCCTCACACTAACCAATATGATCTAGAAGTTCAAAGAATCATTCATTTACAAAGTATTGCAAATCAATTATCAGATGCTTTCACCGACATAAAAACTATGACTAAGTCTTATGTACATATGGTAATCGAACTTAGTCAGGCCTTTGGAATGGATAAACGGAGTAGGCCCAAAAAAGCTAGGCCCAAGATGGGTAGAAGGTCCAATGGACTAGTGAATGGATGGTCTAGACCTTAATGGTATAGTTCCAGGACACGATACACATAGTATGGTAGGATAGATCGTACCGGACCAACAAAGGTTAGAATAGAGATACTCTGGTTAGCCGAACCAAGACCTAAGAGGCAGTAGCATCTTGGTTGGATGGACCATACGCCCATAGGGGCAATGCGGTATCAGACCAAACCCATTGGTATGGGGAATTGTGGTCTCTGGACCATAACCTCTATAGGCAAAAGGCATGTTAAAGAGCATATGAGGACAGTATTCCAGAAGACATTGAATACTAGAGCATGTCGTATATGACCAGACCAAAAGGTCAGAGGAGCATTCTGAATACAACAAGGATCACGGAGAATCCTACACATCTTAGTAGTTGACCGGGTATTACGAGAGAATTAAGCTCCCGAGGATTATGTCATGTATCCCGAACGGGAGTGGAAATGTTACCTTATCTGGATCAGGAGGACAACTACAAATACCCAACACATACCGAACAAATAGGCATATGATACTTACCCCTATAGTTCTACTTTTGTCTTTTCCTCTTGCTCCAGACCTTTCCTGACTTAGGCATTAGAGTGCCTTTTGGTGGACAATACCGGGTAGCACTGACAGTGCCATGTTTTGCAAGACCACCACCCAAGAGGATCAGGATTTGAGTTGAATCAATTGGAGCTCCATTTAATGTCATGGTCCCCAGAACTCACAATTGACAACTCTATTGGGGTGCGACAAACAACTCCATTGATTTCTGATCGATCCAATAGGTTTTTCTACATCTCTCACTATGCTACTAGAAGAAACGACTCTGCAGTAAGAAAATTAGGAAAATGCCATCATCCTTCAGACCGTAAATAGGACAACCCTGCCTCTTAACATGGTTGGAGACAACAGAGCTATGAGAACAAATGCACCAGAGAGACCCTTGAAAGATCAGGGTTCAAGGGCTTACATATGGAAGTTGGAGGACCGAATTGACAGGAAGGATGTCATCATCCTCGTTATACAAGAAGACGTTTTACAGCTGAAGGTAGAGCTACAATCCCGAGAAGCCCGAGACAAGGGCTGATCAAGGGAAGACATTCTAGACATATGAGCCCTTCCCCTGACAGGAGGGAGTATAGGGATGGCAATGGGGTGGGGTGGGGTGGATACCATGATCCCCACCTCCAATCCTCGAACTCCTCCTCCTCATCCATGCCGCTCCAATCTCCAATGTAGACCAATTTGTGGTCTTCATCCCCACTCCGAACGGGGAATGAGAATCCCCAAACAGGGAGACGAGGATTCACAAACAATGCCACCGCACACATAGAACATCCAAAGCCACACACAATATGCACCAACACAGTCATAGACGAGCATACACAGAGAACACACGACACAGTCCGTACAGCACACACACACACCCAAGATTTAACTCACGAATTTCCGAAAGTTCCCTTCTCATTTATTGGAAAATTAAGAGCAAACCTACAAACCAGCTTCTAGCCATCATACATTGTACCAAAAATTAGAACTACAATTTTTGAAAATTCCATCTACAACTTCTCCCTTCCACTCTCTGTACAAACCTCTGCTCTTGCATTTTTGGAAATTGGCTCACCAATTTCCATAAAACCACAATCCCTAGACACAACCACTCTTCTCTTCTCACGCAAACTCCCTTCCCCTCTTCCAAAAAAAACCCTTCCTCTTTCTCTTCTCCCACAAACTCCACACCCTCTTCCAGAAGACCAAATGTCTAGTCTCCTTACCTTAACTCCAACATCCATAAAACCACAAACCAAGGCCAATACCCAACTTCTGGAAAAATCAAGGCATGCCTCCCCTCCTTCATTCTTCAATTTCCAGAAATGAAAACCATATCACTGTCCAATTTCCAGAAAATGTGCAACCAATCTTCCTTCTATTTCCCAGAACGAGTCTTGCACGATGAGGGGGAACGGGGAGGGACGGGGACGAGGAGGGGACAAGGTCTTACCCGCATCCAACCCGTTCCCCGTTTGGAGTTTAAAAATAACTCCAAATCCTACCCGATCCCCAAAAAATCCCCGAATTACTGATCCAAGTAGCGCGGAGAACGGTGCAGGAAAGGACGGATTGTATGAAATTGTCATCCCTAAGGGAGCACCATCATTGACGAGATTCGGTGAGGGAAATATTAGGGAACCATACCCATCCTAGTGACTTGGAGGAATAAAGTCAAAGAAAAGGCAAGAGTTTGGTCTATTTGAGACAACAAGACCCTACTTGGACCTCAGATTTTCAATGCCTTGGTAACATCGTTGATCCGGTTAACTACTCCATATCGAGATGGGAACTAGACTGGATCAGCAACGACATTGCCTCTCACAAAAGTCAATTCGAGAGACAGGAAATAAAAATGGAAGGATGAAATGATGACAGAATGGCCAAGCAGCATGCTTCAGTCCATTTTCAGGTTACATGATAGGGATCAGACCATTCATCGTAAGGACCTATGGGATAGCTTGAATGCTATAA
>NMUG010002513.1:0-15898 GCA_002855965.1 Monotropa hypopitys | reverse complement strand
GGAGCCAATCTACATTGTCCTCTGGGAGGTCAGGAACGAGTCGTTCTTCAGGGAGCCGGATCATAAGATTGGAGGAAGATATCCGAACGGCAGGGCCTACTGCTCCTACCACAGGGAGAAGGGCCACTTCACAACAGGCTGCCTCCCCTTCAAAGCTTACATGGAGCATTTGGTCCGATAGGGCCATCTTGATAGATGGATCGACCGGCGCAGAACTCTGGCAGTTGAGCCCAACGCTGCCCAAGCGCATCAGGGTGACGACAATGTCCCCGTGATCCCCTGACCTGCTACACATTTCAACGGTTCTCTGCCATGACAGGCAACCGGTTTGTCTGAACCTTACCTCCGTTACTCTTTCCCTTAAAACAATGAATTATATGTTTGCACCTCCGTCTGTTCTATGCCTTGCATTTTTATCTCAGGTGCTCCCGATGGCTCCGACAGGCGCAGCTTCGGGCTTTGATTATAACCTGTCGTCCATTCCGTGGCTCCGGTAGGAGTATTTTCGGCTTTGATTATAACATACCGTCCACCCCTTGGCTCCGGCAGGCGCAACTTCGGGCTTTGATTATAACCTGTCGTCCATCCCGTGGCTTCGGTAGGCGCATCTTCGGCTTTGATTATAACCTACCGTCCACCCCTTGGCTCCGGCAGGCGCAACTTCGTTCTTTGATTATAACCTGCCGTCCAACCTATGGCTCCGACCGGAGAAGCTTCAGGCTTTGATTATAACCTGTCGTCCATCCCGTGGCTCCGGTAGGCACAGCTTCGGCTTTGATTATAACCTAATGTCCACCCCTTGGCTCCAGCAGGCGTAGCTTCGTGCTTTGATTATAACCTGCCGTCCAATCTATGGCTCCGACAGGCGCAACTTCGGGCTTTGATTATAACCTGTCGTCCATCCTGTGGCTCCAGTAGGCGCAACTTCGGCTTTGATTATAACCTACCATCCACCCCAAGGCTCTAGACATTCCATCCATCTCTATGGTTCTGGATTATGATGTCCGTCCATCCCATGGCTCTGGATTGTCTAACCTCCTCTCGAAACCGACCATCTGGCTTGGCTGGGACGCTGCGATGAAGACCGACCGTCTAGCTTGGCCGGGTCACTGCGATAAATACCGACCGTCTGGCTTGGCCGGGTCGCTGCAACGGAGACTGTGGCTCCGGTAGGCGCAGCTTCGGCTTTGATTGTAACCTACCATCCACCCCAAGGCTTTGCATATTCCATCCATCTCTATGGTTCCAGATTATGATGTCCGTCCATCCCATGGCTCTGGATTGTCTAACCTCCTCTCGAGACCGACCGTCTGGCTTGGCCAGGTCACTGCGATGAAGACCGATCGTCTGGCTTGGCTGGGTCGCTGCAACAGGGATCGTGGCTCCGGTAGGTGCAACTTCGGCTTTGATTATAACCTACTGTCCACCCCAAGGCTCTGGACATTCCATCCATCTCTATGGTTCCAGATTATGATAGTTTCGGACTATGATGTCCGGCCACCCTACAACGTCAGGCATCCCACGACTCAAATCTTGGGGCTAGCTTATCAACCTCAGGCGTTAAACCGGACCTCCCCCTCACAATGGGGTCTTCTCATTTATCCCTAGCATCAGTCCGGACCTCTCACCAGATTGTAATATCGTCCGACGCGCGGCCATCATGCCTCTGGATAAATAAATCTAATCCTCCTTGCCCGACAAAAAGAGGTAAAGCTATGAATAAATTAAGTTATTTACATTATCTAACTATGTGCCTCAGGTTACAACAAACTATACAATAGCTTCGGCAAGCTCGCCTTCTTGGGGTTTAGTCCTTTTCCAGAAGTTCCAGCAGGGGGACCTCGCGCTACGGCACGCGTATGTTGCGCCGGAAGATTGAATCCGTCGGCATCCCTACGGTGTCAAAGGCCATCTCCCACGCTTCCCTAAAAGCCATATCAAACCCCAGCTTGAAGCCGACCTCATGGACCTCAGGGCAGAGCTCATGCGACTCACGACGGTACACCTCTGTGGTATCCTTCACTCCTTCGGCATGGCCTTTGTTGCCCGACTCGGCAACGGCCTTCCTTAGCTCTTCCTCGCTGATTCCCTCGGCCTGGCGGACCTCACTGGGGCCTGCGGCAAGCTGTACTTTCAGTCGGTCCTGCTCTGCAGTTACATCCTCAAGCTGCAGCCGGAGCAGAGTCCTCTCGGCTTCTACCTCCATAATCCTGCCCTCCGTCTTCTTGGCCCGACGGACCCGGAGATATGATTTTCGGAGCACCCTATGGCTGACTCTGTTCAAACCAGCAAGGCTCTGGCACGCCTACAATATCCGAGAGGATCATCAGAAAAACAGTCATTAGTAAGGGTTCGGCCAAAAGTGGAAGAATGATTACCTTTGTGAGACACGTCCCTGCATTGTCGTACATATCCTCAATTCCAGCCGACAGGGCTACCATATCAGCCAACAGTTGAAGCGCCCGGAGCAGGGGGTAGGCGACTTTTGGGTCGGCATTCACACTGTCCGATACTAGAACAGGAGCCCCAGAGTACTTCCGAAAATTTGGAGCTCAGGGCTCGGGAGGCCCTGAGAGGTACAGAGCTCGAGGACGCCTTGGTTGAAATGTGTATTTTACACCCTCCGAAACCTCTTCACACTCGAAGGGTTCTTTCTTCACCTGGAGTAGTTCCGACTGTCCCCCGGGAGGTGCAGCCTCCGATTCGTCAGCAGACCCGTCAGCCGAAACAGCCACCCTATCGACCGGAGCAGCCTGACCATTAGTAGGAGCAACGACCCAACCCGCCAGAGTGTTTCCCTCCTCTGGCTCCTTCATCAGCTCCACCGAAACATCCATCTCTTCGAAGTATTCCAGAAAAGTCATACGCCTCCGGACTGGGGCTCGAACGATAGGCTCTCCCGCCACTTTCCTTTTTTCCCTTGCCTTCCGGTCCTCCAAGTAGCTATGGTACGTCGGTTCATATCCGAGGAGGGTAGGAGCATCCCTACCGGTACACCTCAACAAAGACGCTATCCGGGCAGCTGATCCCATAGTCCTCAAGTGTTTGGATATTGTAGCGACATCTGCACAAGAAAGGCAAGGTTAAGGCAGAGTCAAAGTAAGAGATCCGAAGCCAGAGTACCAAGCAATTACCTGGACTACCCTCTGAGGTCGGCATAAAGTACCGACGCTCTTCGCCCGGAGCAAAATTGTATTCACCGAATATCTACAGATAGAGATTCCCATATTTCTCTGAGTCCGGCAGCCTCATAAAGACGTCGTTATATGGCTTTCTGGGAGTAAAGAAATATCTTCCGGAGGCTCTGTTCCGGGAAAGCGAGAACACACTCATCAGATCCGGTATAAAGAATTCCAAACCATCCCTTTCACATAACATCAGGATATAGCCTATAGTACGATAGCAGTTCATCGAAAGTTGGTTTGGCGCAAGGTGGAACTCAGAAAGGAACCCCCCGGAGAAAGGGGCTAAACGGGATCTTCAGCTGACCTTCGGTTATGGCCATTAATGGGACCGTCACATAATCCTCTGAATATGTGACCTCCCCTTCAACTTGTACGCAATTCACCGAAGTCGGAATATTGTATCGGCGGGAGAACTCTTCAAATATGGCTAGGCCACTGCGGAAATATTCAAGATACGGGCAGGAGCTGTCTCCACCGGTCGCCCTTACCGGCTCCCCTAAAGCTCTGTTCGGTCGCCCCCCAGCGCCATGTAAGTAGGTTCGTTTTCATCCGAAACGTGCCGGACGATATTGGTGCGGCCACCATCTTGGGGATGCCTCGAGGAAGAAGCCCCGGGAGTAATGATTTCGGCCAGGGGATGTGTTCCGGAGCTAGCCTCAGGAGTCAACTCTCCTGGGGTCGGTTGAAACAAGGAGTCTGAGTCAGAATGAGACGAGGAAATCAAATCAATCACCTGATCCATGATCCGAGGACTGCAGTCGCCGAATGATTTGGAGCTCTCCGGAGGATCCCTCTTAGCAAAGTAAGTTCCGAAGATCCACTCCGCAAACCTATTTATAGGCCACCCCAGGTACGAGGCACAACTGTCAATCATTAATTTTTTATTTCGCAAGTACCGAGGCATCCGTTTGACCGACGAATCAGAGCATGATGCGTGGCGGTCACTAACGTCCGCGTAAAATTATTGCACTGACAATTGTCAGCTGACGTCAGACTGAGCTTAGGCAGGACCATTCCCCGAAGCGTAGTGTCCGGCATACCAGGATCAATCTCTCCCAACAAATTTGGAAAAGATTGAGGGGATATTGTGGTGGACGGACCTACCCCCTAGGGAACGGGACTCGATCGCGAAGCGCCGGACGTCCCCTTATGGCCTCAGGGACCTTCGGCTCTCTTGAGCATCGATACAACGGGCCTCTGGCAGGAAGAAATTCAATGAAACCACTTCCTCTCCCCCCTCCCCCCAAGTAGGGTACCCGAATGTCCTCCGTGTTACCGATCGCCAAATTCTGGACACCATGCCGTTCGGCCGAGTACCATAGTCACCCTTGTGGAAAAGGACCTGCTCCCGGCCCAATCGGACCTTTACCGGAGGCCTGCCTCCCGGCGGTACCCAAACACCGGACATCTCGGGTGCCTGCTAGCGGGCCCTCGTCCGTACAACCGACCTGGCCCACTAGCCATTCTGGCCCATTTGTGAGCCTATGTCGCGTGGCCCATATGCCATCCTTGAGCCCCAAGCCAGCGTATCCCTATAAATACCCCCAGAGGGTACTATTCACAGGGGCTGCTCACCGACCGCTACCTTCTGGCCTCAATGCACTTGCTTTTGTCCGTACTTTCTCGAAAAGAGACTAACTTAAGCATCGGAGGCCCCGTTGGTCACAACCAACCGGCGGGCACTAACCTTTTTACTGCAGGAGCCAAGCAGGAGGACCCCATTTGTTGTGTGCAGGATCCACGAAAACCTTCGGATCAGTTACTGACAGTTAGTCTCCAGGGATCAGCGACCGAGGAAGCCTCCGGCAGAAGTCAGCCACCACAGAACCCGAGACTCCTTTTTGCAGAATAACATAACTTTTTCAAACACAACAAAAATAAAAATAGAAACCATTTATGAAAACATTGTGAAGATATGTTGAGGAGAGAAGTTCAAAAGTGATAGTAGCTTACTACCTCAAAATCGGCCAACTACTTATTCTTGCTTTTATCCTGTATAATTGTGACTTTAATAATTTTATAAAGTTTTTCATGCAATACATAGAATGAATAGTGTGGTGGGGTAATTCCAAATTTCCATAAGGAGGAACGAATAAATCACACATTTTCTGGATGTAAGTATTCTGATTAGTCTAGTTTGGCAAGTAGCCACATGTGTCAGAAGCACTCTCACACATCTTGGGATTAGGTATGTCCAGTATGACATGACATTCTAGCAATGTAATAGTGCATTGTTCAGTGTGGAAAAATGGAAGGCGATATATACAGGTATTTTACAACCAGGGAATTATGGTTAATACATGTGTCCTCATTATTCATGCCAGAAGGATGGACTCTAGATTCCTAAAAATACAACAAGTGTTCTAATTCCACTGGGACAATGAGTCTATGTAAATCAAAACTATGAAGGAAAGAAATAAAGACCAATTAGAACTCTGATAGGATTAGGATGAGAAGTCCCGATCCAACTCCGATTACTGGTGAGAAAATAGTAATCTAGAAGGACTCAAAGATCGAAGATCAAAACCCTATATAAATAGACTTGTTAGCTCCATAAAAGTTCCATACTTGTTTGCCTACGAATTGCCTGAGAGTTGTTGATCTTAGAGTTTTCTATTGATTGAGTTGACTGTAAAACTAACTTCATCATCAGAGAGCCTTCTAGCCTACAATGATAGAAGGTCCTCTAATCCTTTATTTGTGAGCATAGAAATAGGGGAAATAGTTGAGAAAAAAGCACTAGATTGTACTAGAAGGTCAGATTCCTTGTAAGGTAATCATATTCTAATTTTTACCCTCGCACAATTGGCACCATCTGTGGAAAAGGAACTAGATTTAGAAATAAAAGATATTTAGATGAAAAAGTTGGCAGGAAAAGATCATGAAACTCTATCAGTAGGAAATCAAGTGGTCGATAGAAAAAGAGTGAGATCTACCCCCTCTGATCTACCACTGGCCCCAAAGAAACTCAGAAACACTCACCCACGCATGCTCAATACTCATGGAGGTGCTCATGGCCTTCAAAGTAGCAATGATAACCCTTATAGAGGCGCTAGGAGCCTATGAAGGGAGGGTAACGATGCAAAGATGGGTTAGACACATCAATGAAGGCAAGATGAAAACTTCCTAGAAGAAGACAACCACTCTCGTTCCTGTTGCTCTCGATCTCCTTCCAGGTCCAAATCGATCACTAAATAGAACCTAATAGGGATCATCTGCACCCAGAATGAGGCAATCAGATGCCTAGAGAGTGAAGTGTATAGGCTATAAAGACAACAAAATCGAGGATAGTCTGAGGCACCACAATGCAACAACTAGCAGTATAAGAAGGATAGACAGTTAAGGGGGTCTCAAAAGATTCAGAATCACAACATACACCCAGACCGACTGTGATCCATAGAATGGCATCAACAAATCCGAAAGTGGTACATGACAACAGGGGAAGCAGGGGTCAACCCCGATGACGTGAATGGAGGAGGTGTCACACCCGTTCCACTTTAATGATTTAATTTAATTATTTCGATTAATGATTTAATTGTTATAAGGTTGATATTAGAAGTGGCAAAAATATTATAAGGGAGGAGATATATGTGCTTATTTAAGTGTATAAGGTCATTTAGTGACTTATATGAAAGTATAGGTTCCTTGGTGTATTTTATTAATGGCATTGTTGTATATAGGTTTTAAGAGGAGAGGTATTATAGTAAAAGAGATTAAAAAATCTGATTTGAAGGGGAAGGGGGTTGCCCTGGCCCCCATGGCATGTATGGATTTGGAGAGAAAGAGAGAGTCTTGTGGAGAGAGAAAGGTGAAGAAAACTATCAAAGAGATTGAGGCCTAAAGAGTTATTTATCTCGTTGATCAAGCACCAAGTAAGTAAATTTTCCCTTAATTTCGTAATCAAATTCTTAGTATCGAAGTCAAGATCTAGGTTTTATATATTTTCGGATTTTTGGAGGTTTGGTAGAAAAATCCATGATTAAGGACCTTGTTGGTGTTTAAAGACCTTGAAATTGAAGTATGATGATCTTAGGATAGTGTGGGAGGTTAAGGGATGTGAGGTTTTCCGATTTTTAGAGTTTAGAATGAGTTCGGAGTGAATTGGAGAAGTGAGGTTCGTAGAAATCGCATTAGAACACTCTCTGTTCAGGAACCAGTATGAAGACTGGCATACCGGTGCCCTACCAATCCTTACAAATTTCCCCAATAGGTCTGTTCCTTACTCAATGTGCGATTTTGGCCTAACCGGCATGTCGGGCAGTATACCGATCGGTATACCAGATTTTCCCCAATTTTGACAGTAGGTTTTGCCTTAATAAGTATGGAAATTTTACTCTAACCGACATGCCGGCCGGTACACCGGGCGGTACCGGTCCCATACCGATCAGCTTAAAATGAAGGGAATTGTTTGATGATTGCTTTGGGGTCTTGAAGTATTCACCCTCGGACTTATGTGGACCATGTTTGGAAGATATTAGTGAACCTTTTGGATGTATTTTGGGTTTTATTGAAGTGAGGCATTGATGCCTTAGTCTCTTGAGGTTAAGACTTATCCTTGGGGATTTTTAACTGTGGGTTAGACCTTAGGGACATTAAGGTGTCTAGGTCCATGTTAATATTTAATTCCTTTATAGATGATCTTAGTATATTATGTGGATCCTAATCTACTTGTGTTCGTATTAGATGATCATCTACTCTTCCAAGGCTTGTGGAGGAGATTGCTTGGCTCTTCGTTGGTACCGGGTGAGTTTGTGTTGGATGTGTACTTCATTTACTCATAGGCGAACCTAGGGCTGTTCATTTTTTCGATGTTCCGAAATTTTCAAAAATTCTATCCGATTTTTTCCGATTTTGGAATTCTTTTTTCATTCTGAATTCCGAATTTTCCGAATTTTTCGAAAAAAGTTGGAATGAAATTGGAACATACTTTGGTATTTCCGAATTCTGAAAAAATTCCGAACAATTTCCAATCATAGTTTTTTGATTAATTTCCGAACAAATTTTAAATATGCATTGATATTTGTATGAGAAATTTCAATTAATATTTATGTTCTTCGTAGTTGTAAGTGAGAAGATAAAATTCATAATGATCAATTAATCATATGTCAATTTTGAAGTTTGCGAATATTGAAACATTTTAATATTATAATCTTTAATTTGCACTTATATCAAATTTATCGTATTATTTTTTTCATCAGAACATATTGTTTAAATTTCTACTTTAATAAAATTTCAGAGTTATAACAAAATTCGAAAATTTAACCAAAGATTCAAAAAAATTTCGAAAATTCTAAAAAAATTCAAATTTTTTGAATTTCCAAAAATTCTGAAAATTCTAAAAATTCCGAAATTGGAACAGAAATAAAATTTTCGAAAAAATTAATTTCGAAATTGGAACGAAAAAATTCGTTCTGGAAAAAATGTTCCGAATTCCGAAATGAGTTTTTTTCTTCTATTCCATCCGATGTGGAGCGCTATGCGAACCCTTTACATACTTAAGTAGGACTACTTGAAGCAAATGGAGTAATCCATAAATATAAAAAGGATGACAAATCAAGTTAAGAAACTTGAATGGTTAATGTATCTAGTTGTACAACGTATATAGAAGATACGTAGGACCCCTTAGTTGGTCACTTGAATCTCTAAGTATGCTAAGTACACTAACGCATTGGAAAATCAATAGTTAATGTGCATGCTTCCTCTAATGATATGCATGAAATAAACTAAGAAAGGAATAATCAGAGTAACGTAGTGGAAGCGTGGTAGACCCATGTAGGGTACTTAATGACTATGACACTTGTGTGTGTGTGTGATATGCTACTTGTTGGTTGATGGTTAGAAGTGTGTGGCCTCCTTGGGCCGTGTTAATTTAATGAGAAGTTCTGAGTAGGACTGATTGTGTCCAGGTGAAAAAGAGAAGTGTTGTCCCTAGATATGTATTGATATAATACATGGCACTTGTGTGTGTGCCAAAGTGGCCAATGTGGGCAGAATAAGTATTTTACTTATAAGGTGGCCAGTGTTGGCAGTTTGACATTTATTGCCAAAAGGCTTTTGTATAGCCTAAGGTGGCCAGTGTTGGTAGTTCGGCCTTTTTGCCAAGAGGCTTGTATAGAGCCTAAGGTGGCCAGTGTTGGCAGAAAATAATAATGAACATCAAATATAGCCACGTGGGCTGGCTTTCGGGCAATCGGAAGTCATGTGAACCATATGTGGTAAATGTTAATGAATGGAGAATTTAGCCAATTGGGTTGGCCTTCGGACAAGAGTATATCAAATCATATTATTGGGTATATGTGTTCACCCTAGAATCGTTAAGTATATCTATTTCTGATATTCCATCCTAGAGGGGGGATGAATAGGCTTTTCCTCAATCTGTTACCTTTTAAAAATAAATCATAAAAACATAAGATTAATTATGTACTGAAGATAAATTGAAAGTAAGGAAAGAGAGGAAGGAGAGGTAAAGAGAGAGACACAAAGATTTTATAGTAGTTCAACAATCGCTTAGTCCACTCTTCGGGGTGTTTCTTTTTACAGAACACCCTGGTATCCACTATGTAATCTTTTACAAAGAGTTAAATGCAAAACCCTCTTCCTAGCCTAACTCCTGCCGACTAGGGTAACCTCTCTCTATAGAGTAAACACAAACTCTATCTTCCCGACCCCCCTTGGGCCGAGGTACTCACACCCAGGTTATATGCAAAACCTGACTGTACTAAACGCAAAGTACGAGTTTCTACCTATGGGATAAATGAAAATCCCGACTGTGCTAAACGCAAAGCACAGGTTTGAGGACAACCGCAAGTCCTAACTATGCCTCGCAAGACATAGGTTTTTCATGGGACAACTGTAAAGGTCAAAAGCGAAAGCGGGTGCCTATGACACTCTAAGAACTATACTCAAGGGCTTATGCCCTTTCCCACTCGATTACACAGTAGATATATGCTCAAGTCTTACTGGGTAGATATGTGTGCACAGTAAGTACAAGTGTATGGCTAGAAAGATATAAAACCAGATGATGTGCTATCGTCAAAGCACACCCCCTGTCAACTCCCAGAAAGAATGAAAATCAATGCTCAGGAGAGTTCTCAAGTAGTATGGTGAAGTACTACTGGACTCTATAAATTTGGGCCAATGAGAGTCCTAGGAGTATACTTATAAGTGAAGTATCTCCTAAAAGTCAATATGCCTCTCAAGGATATGATCCTTGGATTATGCAGCCTTACTACAACAATACAACTGAAAGAAGCTCAATAGACTTTTACAATTTGAGTACAAGGCAAAATAAACCTTAACAAACTACACTTCAAGTTTGCTTCCGAGATGCTCTTTGAATGATATTCTTCCAATGTAAGCATTTAATGTTATGCAAGCCAAAGCAATCCTTCCTTTAAATGTGCAACTGGGAAAGCTCAAGGACAGGAACTATACCAACGCAATAAGATTATGCTTTGCAAACATATTGTAAAGAGACATCAACATATTAAATACTTTGCAATAATAGGGGAGAGCAATATGAGAGTGTTCTTAATATGAGAGCATAGGCATTTTAGACATGTATGCGTGCATAAGTTTTTTCTGGCACAATATCAATAATGGTTTTCTTAAGTGGAAGCATACATTCGTATTTTTTTCCTTACAAGTTTAACTCCAGCATGTGACAATATTCATAACCATTTTTCTAACAAGAATCTAAGGCATATAATATTCATTATGTCATTAGTACACCAAGGAGATGTTCATAAATTTAGCATGAGAGGCAACAAGAGAGATATTCAACATTTAAGCATTAGGGCCATCATGTGTGTAGGGGAGAAATACATAAAGGTTTTCTTATTATTAAGCATGACATGTATTTCTTAACTCATTCTAAAATATTTTAACCATGAAGCATGAATCAACAAACATCACCATTTCAAGCTCATATAGAAAGATATGCCAATGAAAGGATTATTTGAGCTTGAGATGTGTTCTCTACCTCACATTAAAATTATGCCATTGTAAGAATAGTGAGGAGAGATGTGAGTGTGTTAAGGGAACCCTACTATTTTTTCTTAACACCTATCAAAACGATCTTTTACCATGATAGAGTTCATACGTAGTTTTGTTCAAGATGGGATGAAGGAATGTACGGTTACCAATGTAACAAGCTGTACTAACAGCCTCTGCCCAGAAGTATAGTGGTAACTTATTTTTTTTAAGCATCGCTCTTGACATCTCTTATAACGACCTAATCTTTCGTTCAACTACACCATTCTGCTGAGGAGTATGAGGTGCTGAGAATTGGTGTTGAATTCCATTTTAATCCAATAGGTCTCAAACTGGGTGTAGTCAAATTCCCTTCCATGATCACTCCTAATCTTCATAATTTCCTTTCCTTGTTCTTTTTGCATTTTGACTACTAACTTCTAAAATTTTTCGAATGCCTCATTTTTATGCGTTATGAAGCTTACCCAGGTAAAAAAAGAGTAGTCATCCACCATAGTTAGAAAGTAGTACTTGTCTCCAATACTAGCTATTCTAGTAGGTCCTACTAAGTCCATATAGATAATCTCTAATGGTCTAGAAGTAGATACCACATTTATCGATTTGAAGGTTCTTTTGATTTGCTTTCCTAATTGACAGGCTTCACACACTCTATCTTTTCAGAAGTTAATCTTAGGGATGACTTTGACCAATTCCTTTTCTGAAAGTTTCTTTAATAGTTTCATGTTGGCATGTCCTAACCTCCTGTGCCATAGCAAACTCTCATTTTCAAAAGACGCTAGACATTTGACATTGTCCCTAGCTAAATCTTTCATAGATACTATATATGTGTTATTGGATCTCTCACCAGTAAAGACAATTTCATTTGTTGTTTGATTTCTCACTTCACATTTCTTAGATCGAAAACAACACAATTACCTCTATCACACAATTGACTAATACTCAGCAAGCTGTGTTTTAGACCATCAACAAGGTATACATTTTCTATTTGTGATATAGAGGAGGTACCAATGGTTCCCTTACCAACAATCTCGCCCTTGCTATTATCACCAAATGTTACGGTCCCTCCATTATGATTAGAGAGGAGTGAAAAGATCTCTTTTTCTCCAGTCATGTGTCCGGAGCATCCGCTGTCGAGATACCAGATAGGCTTTTGATCTTGGGCCCTTAGACTAATTTTTTCAGCGAGGTGACAAACATTTTTAGGGGCCCATTTTTCCTTGGGTCCATTACTACTAGTTTTTCTCAATGGACATCTAATGTTGATATGACCGACCTTACCACAGTAAAAGCAAGGAGCATGCTCCATTGCAGGCTTTGTAGGAGATTTTGTGGGGATACTGGAAATAAAAGTGGTGGGCTTTCTGGGGTCCTTTGTCGTAGATGATGATGAACCATCATATCCTAATCTGTTACGATCACGGTGAGAGCGTTGGGTTTTAAGCATATCATCTAACATATCTGAGTCTTTCTTCAATCTCTCTTCATCAAACAATTTCTTAGTTGTTTCTAATAGGCTTAGTTTATTTCTCACGTTTTTACAATTGACTTCAGAGATTTCTTGTTTTTCTTTCATATTTAATTTCTCTTGTAGTGATTTAACCACAGCCATTAAGGATTCCTTGTCATTTTCAAGCATGCATACATTTTTCTTTAACTTTTAATTTTCCCCAAGAATTTTCGCAGATTCTTTTTGTAGATTCTCATATACAAAGTAAATGTCTTCATCTAATAAGTCATCATTATCAAAATCGAAATCAGAAAAAACTTGTGAATGTACCTCAGAGTTAGAGAGCTCTTACTCATCACACCTTCCCTTTGAAGTAGCCATAGGATCGCATCTGGGTTGTTACGCCATTGTCTTGGAGTTCCAAGCTTTGATACCAATTGATATTCCAGCCTAGAGCGGGTGAATAGGATTTTCCTCAATCCTTTACCTTTTAAAAATAAATCACAAAAACATAAGATTAATTATATACTAAAGATAAATTGAAAGTAAGGAAAGAGAGGAGAGAGAGGTAAAGAGAGAGACACAAAGATTTTATAGTGGTTCAGCAATCACTTAGTCCACTCTTCGGGGTGATTCGTTTTACAGAGCACCCCGGTATCCACTATGTAATCTTTTACAAAGATTTAAATGCAAAACTCTCTTCCTATCCTAACTCATGCTGACTAGGGTAACCTCTCTCTATAGAGTAAATGCAAACTCTATCTTCTCGGCCCCGTTTGGGTGAGGTACTCACACCCAGGCTACACGCAGAGCCTGACCATACTAAATGCAAAGTACGGGTTTCTACCTATGGGATAAATGCAAATCCCGACTGTGCTAAACACAAAGCATATGTTTTAGGACAACCACAAGTCCTGACTATGCCTCACAAGACATAGGTTTTTCAGGGGACAACTATAAAGGTCAAAAGAGAAAGCTGGTGCCTATGACACTCTAAGAACTCTACCCAAGGGCTTATGCCCTTTTCCACTCGATTACACAGTGGATATATGCTCAAGTCTTACTGGGTAGGTATTTGTGCACGGTGAGTACAAGTGTATGATTGGAAATGTAACATCCCAAACTCCAAAATATGCTAAAAATAAAAAAAAATTATAAACTTCTTTGCTAAATAAAAACATCCAGAAATATTCGTCAACACTAAATAAAAGAAACAACGGAACTTCAAATATAAATCTCAACAGTGCTACCATTACTCAAAATCTCCAAGGAAAGAAATACAAATGAAACGACTAAACTAATACAAAATCCCAATACAAGTCTCTGGAAACAAAAATACAATTAATAGTCTACCAAGATGCTAAAATTAGCCACAAGCACCAAGTCTTCTTCTCTAGATGATACTAGCTCATCGATCTCACTCAAGCATCCATATACTCCAGCCTTGTAGTGGACCGCTAACCCTGAGACCTATTTTCAAGCCAAAGACAAGGAAACAGAGTGTGAATATAATATGTTTAACTTTCAAAGCACAAGTAATAGATGTGACAGAAAATCATGAGTATGAATAGTTATGACTTTCATTCTAAAATGCATCTCATACATGATACTTTACATATATTGGCTAAAGCCCTTTTTCAAAGATTTGAGCATCACATGCCCTGAAAATAGCTACTACTATAGGTAGTAGTTCGTACGCCCCGTGCACAAGATTTTTGGGGTACATCCCACGCACCCGTTGGACTTACGCTGGTTGCCAACCGGTGGCCTTACTAAATTTCCAACACCACCACCCGTTCCATAGAGGCAGGCATAATATATATATATATGTATATTATGATTTTTATCACAACTCATGCATTCACGTGGATGCATATCATTCTCATCATGCTAATATGTTCATGCATATCATTATCATCATTGCATCTATGATCCAAGACAACAACAATATAACCTTCACGTACTTGTGCAATATCAACATTTAACCAAGAAAAAATGTCCTGCGAATGTACAGTTAAAGATACCATAACCATACATTCACCAGTACCGCTTTCAAACATTTTCCTTGCCTTTGAGTGAGGCCTCAATGCCTTCCTCTTGCGTCCCTGTCAAACAATTAAAATTTTAGTCCACATAAATATATAGTTTGACAAGAAGATAACAAAATCATTAAATTCAATCCACTGAATAGGTAACCAGCTTTAAACAACTTATTAGAGTTTTTAAATAGTCCCTAATATCTTCTAAACACATCTTAGGTCCATAGCCGAACCCCCGAAAAATCCGCAAAAACTGCCAGAAAAACCTTAATGGGGACCGGTACCCACCTTTTCAAGGGACCGGTACCCGCCCACTCACCCATCGAACTGATCACAAGAGACCGATACCCGCCTTTTCAAGGGTTCGGTACCTGTACCCTTGTCCAACACGCTGCTCGACGGGGACCGGTACCCGCCTTTTCAAGGGACCGGTACCCGTCCCACGCCTTGCCCAGCTGCTCAGCGGGGACCGGTACCCCGCTATCACGGGGACCGGTACCCCTTCTTCAGAAAATTGATTTTTACAGAAAATTCTTTTTAACTAACCAACACAAATCTCTTTGATTTAACCTCTACACATCCAAAATCAAACCATCCCAAGTGTTATAAACATGTTGACACAAAACATACTTGATTGGTGACTTCAAACAACCCTTAAACACACCCAAATCTCATCAAACAACCCCTAATCCCACCATTTTTTCCAAAAATAAGATTAAGGGTTTAAAACTCCGATCTAGCCCTAATTAAGGTCGAAATCAAAAATAAAAAACGGTAAAAAGTAACTTACTTGCGTTGTCAACAATGTTGTAGAAGAAATTTTCTTCAAACGATCACTAGTTCGAACCCCCGGAATCGAATCTCTCAAGCTCTCTCTCTTTGCCTCCTTCTTCTAATCTCTCTAATCTCTTCACCAAGTGTTTAGCATAATGAGATTATGCTACAACTTAACCTAATGACAGATTTTTAGACTAAAAGACCCTATTTCCCTTAATGTAACCTCAATATTACCCTTGCTTGCTATTACCCACCTTATTTTATACTTATAAAGGAAAATAGGTAAAAATCCACATTAATCCCATTAATTAATTAATTCTTGACACTATAATCACCATGGTGAATTGTTATTCCCTTGCTAACACCTTTGATATTATTTTAAAATATTTCAAATTAATAATTAGACGAGACGGGTATTACAACTCCTCCCCCCTTAGACAATTTCGCCCCCGAAATTT